>PVJC01004889.1:0-61457 GCA_004026665.1 Murina feae
CATTCAGTACATTCTTTCACATGATGCCTGATATAACAGAATCACAATATTAGCAACCAAAACTTGATCTCATCCCCTGCCTTGCCAAATATATTTATATTTCTTCCATTTCTAGAAAACTGGTTGGCAGAGATAGAACAGAAAATTTAATCACAAAATTCAAAACCTGAAACACTTTTAAACCTAAAAGAGAAAAATATTTGATAATCTCCAAGTCAATATCCAACTTTGCAAAACTCTACTTTCCTGACATATTAAATTGAACACATCCTCATCAGCATAATTAAGTTGCAAGGCACCTGCTGATACTGTATTTGCCATAACATGCCCAGGAATAAAAAACTGTACAGAGAGCATCAGTGGTTGTAGTAGTTATTTAACCATCTATGCTTACAAGTGGTGTAAAAACTCAGGTTGTTCCCTACACATATGGTTGCTTCATTTCAGGAAAAGGAGTTTCTTTTCCAATGTATTTTTATTATTTCAGAGAAGAAGGGAGAGGAAGAGAGAGATAGAAATATCAATGATGAGAAGGAATCAATGATCAGCTGCCTCCTGCACATTGGCACATTGGACCGAGCCCACAACCTAGGCATGTGCCCTTGACCGGAATTGAACTTGGGACCCTTTGGTTCGCAGGCCGACGTGCTATTCACTGAGCCAAACCGTCCAGGGAAGGAGTTTCTTAATCGATATTCTTGATCTCCACTTGCACCTATTGAAAATTGTTACAACCTCAAACAATAAAACACTGAAAAATAACAATTATAAGGGATAATCTTGGCACACAGTTTAGCTTTGGCACATGGGAGCTGTCAGTAAATATTTCTTGAATGAATAAATTAATAATTTTATGAATGAATGGCATTTATTATACTACTATACTGATATATATTAATATATATATATATATATATATATATATATATATATATATATATATGCCTAACAGGATGACTAACCATGCAGGCACTCAATACATTTTGAATGAAAATATCTGCTTCTACTGAGTCTGTTTATGCTGCTGCAAGGATTATAGAGTCTATTTCCCTTTTACAGTATATGATTAAATATGTCTCTTTTGTATGTTCATATACAATTTGTGAAGAAATAAATATAAAAAGATGACCTGATGAGTGGTCTAAGCTCACCACAGAGTTTGCACTGATCAAGAATGTGTTGCTGATAAAGGCAAGCCTGTATGTATATAAAAAAAATGTATATTGAGCAAAAATATATTGTTCTAAAAAAGAGAATTTAGATGTTGTTGAAACAAACAATTTTAGAAATAGAATTTAGAAATGTTGTTGAAACAAACAATTTTAAAGGACTTAATTATATAACAGATTGGTTATCTTTGAAGAGTCAGCTGGTGAGCCTCAAAAGACAGCAAAACAAAAAGTTCAGTATAATATCACTTATAATTGGATTATTTGTCTTCCTTTTGTTAAGTTATGAGTTCCCTGTATATTTTGGAGATTAACCCCTTATCAGATGTATCATTGACAAATATCCAATTTAAAATTGAATAGAGACTTCTCCAAAGTAGACATACAGAAAGCCAAGAGACATAATGCTCAAGTCACTAATCATCTAAGAGATGCAAATCAAAACAACAATGAGGTACCATCTCACACCTGTCAGAATGGCTACCATCAACAAATCACCCAATGACAAGTGCTGGCAAGATCGTGGAGAAAAGGAACTCTAGTACACTGCTGGTGGGAATGCAGACTGGTGCAGCCACTATGGAGAACAGTATGGAGTTTCCTCAAAAAATTTAAAAAGGAACTCCTATTTGACCCAGTCATCCCACTTCTAGGAATATATCCTAAGAAACCTGAAACACTTATCAGAAAGAATATATGCACCCCTATGTTCATAGCAGCACAATTTACCATAGCGAAGACTTGGAGACAGCCTAAGTGCCCATAAGCAGATTAGTAGATAAAAAAACTATGGTACATCTACACGATGGAATACTACACAGCAATAAAAAAGAAAGAACTCCTATCATTTAAAACTAGTATGGATGGACCTGAGGAGTATTATGCTAAGTGAAAGAAGCCAGTCAGAGAAAGATAAGTATCACATGATCTCACTCCTATGTGGAATCTAATGAACCAAATACACTGATGATCAAAGAGATCTAGAATCATAGAAGCATGAACAGACTCTTAAACCTCAGAGGTAAGGCAGGGGAGGTGGGTGGGAAGAGATCAACCAATGAACTTTTTTTAAAATATATTTTATTGATTTTTTACAGGGAGGAAGAGAGAAGGATAAAGAAAGAAGGATAAAGAGTTAGAAACATCGATCAACTGCCTCCTGCACACTCCCTACTGGGGATGTGTCCACAACCCAGGTACATGCCCTTGACCAGAATCGAACCTGGGACCTTTCAGTCTGCAGGCAGACACGCTAACCACTGAGCCAAACCAGTTAGGGCTCAACCAATGAACTTTTATGCTTATATGCATAATCTGTGGACACAGACAATGGGGTGGAGAGGATCTAGAGAGGTGGGGGATGGGAGCGGGCTATAAGAGGTTAATGGGGGGGAAATGGAAGACCTGTGGAATATTTTCACAATAAATATATTTTTAAAATAGTATCATTTATGTAAGCATAACTCAATAAAATTACTGTAAGTATAACAGGAGGTGGGAAAAAGGCAATGGTTGAGATTTACATTTTAAATTCAAAACACTAATCTCTCCTGATGAGAGGAGTGAGATTGGATAATGGTTAAGGAATAGAGGTCAGAGTTATCTGGATTATTTTAATGTTTCAAATGGAAATTTATTCATATTACTCATGTAACTTTAAAATTAAAATAATGAGATGAATGTGTGTTCAGGCCTACAAATCTGGTAAGAAAATACTTGAAAAAATCATAATTTGAAATTGATACCACAATAACTATTATAGATTATGACTCTAGCTTTTAATCAAAAGAAATCAAAGTCAGTGAACCATTTCCTTTTAAGACTGAATACACATTACAAACAAAAGCAATGCATGATATACATAAAGTTCATGAATAAAGTTCTAGAAACCTTTCTGTAATTCTTTCAGTAGGTCATCCTCCTTAATCTCTTTAGAAGGGTACTTCTACTTTGTTTCTGTGGGGAAAATCCTCTCTGTTTCTACTACATTACCAAGCAAGTCAGCCCCGGGGACAAAGATGTGGGTGAACAGCAGATGAGAGTACTTTTGGTGATTTCTCATTTAGTAATCAAAACAAAGAAGACAGAAAATTGGCAAATATTTAAAAGATCTGAACTTTCAACCAACTTGACCAAATTGAAATGTATATATTACATTCTGTTCAGCAACAGAACACACTTTTAAAGTGCATGATATATTGACATATTCTGGTTTACTAAAAAAAAAAAAAAAAAAAAAAAAAAAAAAAAAAAAAAAAAAAAAAAAAAAAAAAAAAAAAAAAAAAAAAAAAAAAAAAAAAAAAAAAAAAAAAAAAATTAAGAATAGAAATCATACAAAGTTTGTTATTTAAACTCCTATAAAGTAAATTATATAAATCCTGAAAAATATCTAGAACAATTGGATTTTAGCAAATTTTTCAATGTGAGATTAGGTAATATAAAATTAATTACACTGATTTTTATTTTTATTTTTTACTTTTTTGTTGATTTCAGAGAGGAAGAGAGAGAGAAAGAGAGAAACTTCAATGATGAGGGAGAATCATAGATCGTCTGCCTGCTGCACGCCCCAAAATGGGGATCAAGCCTGCAACCTAGGCATGTGCACTGACTGGGAATCAAAACATGACCTCCTGGTTTATAGTTCAACACTCAACCACTAAGCACACCAGCCAGGCAATTAGATTGCTTCTTAAAGTTACAATTTAACATTTTTACTTATTTTATAAAGCATGTAATAAATATGCGTATTTAAATATCCAATTTCCAGAAGCAATATTTGTGGAAGGGGCCTAATATTAATATCACCTTTTGTGTTCACTATTTTGTTTTTTTATCTCTTATATTTATTACCAGTTTCTTGTACTCTATTATCAAATTCCAGTAACAGCAAAAAAATTTGGTCATGTAATATGACCTGCTTATTTAAGTTTAATTTTTAATAAAAACAAGTAAAAATAACTCTTCTGCTACAATATGTATATAAACCAGAGGATTTTCAGCAACCTAATAAATATCATGAGAATAAGTATAATAAATCCTCTATGTACTCATTAAAAATGATGAGAAGAAATTCAAGAATCTTTTTTATCTTCCTTATCTAATACTAGGGGCCCAGTGCACAAAAATTTGTGCACTCGGTGGGTGGGGGTCCCTCAGCCCGGCCTGTGCCCTCTTGCAGTCTGGGACACCTCGGGGGGATGTCCACCTGCTGGCATGCCTGGCCAGCCTGGGTGAGGAGCTGAGGGCCATTTTCAGGCTGCCAACAGCCCCTTCATGGTTCGTGCACTGGGGGGTGGGAGGGCTGGTGAGTGCAGGCCTGGACGTTTCCCACCAGAGGGCCCACGATCACACACGCTTGGTGGGCCCCCACCACTGAGGGGACACACCTGGCGCAGAGCTGGGTGGTAAACCAGGGGCGGATGCTGATGCAGGATCCCTCAGTGGGGCCCTGCTGCTGAGCAAACACACCCGGGGTGGAGCCGGGCAGCGGACTGGCTTTGGATTCTCCGCACTGTGCAGCAGATGCTCCTGCACGCCCTGTGGAGGCCCCTGGGGGGCGGATGAAGGTAGCGGACCCTGGATGGGTGCTCCTGCATGCCCCGAAGAGGCCCCCAGGGGGCGGAGCCAGGCAGCAGACCTGGGACAGGTGCTCCTGGATGCTCCAAGAAGGCCCTAGGCCAGACCCTCCTCTCCCCTCACTGAGCTGACACACCTGGCACAGCTATGCCGGCTGCGGAGGCTCCCAGTGCAGAGCTGCCCTGCTAGCCTCCATCTTGGCTGGGTTAATTTGCATACAGCCGCTCTGATTGGCTGGTGGGCGTGGCCGTGAGCAGAGGCTCAGCCAGCCTAGGCAGGCAGTTGCAACAGAAGCCTCTGGTTTGCTCTAGCTCCATGACTGCTGAACTCCATCTTGGCTGGGCTAATTTGCATACAGCAGCTCTGGTTAGCTGGGAGGCGTGGCTTGGCTGATGGGCATGGCTTAGGTGTCTCAAGTAATGGTCAATTTGCATATTACTCTTTTATTATATTAGATATAGAGAACATTTCAAGAATATTTGGTAACTCTAGCATCCTACATAATAAATAGGTAATATGCAAATTAATGTCATGCCCCTGCACAAGATAGCCACCCCATGTGGTCAAAGATGACCACCACAAGATGGCCAGCATGAGAGGGCAGTTGTGGGTGACCAGGCCTGCAGGGGAAGGCAGTTGGGGGGGACCAGGCCTGAAGCAGAGGGCAGTTGCAGGGGACCAGGCCTGCAGGGCAGGGTACTTGGGTGGGACCAGGCCTGCAGCGGAGGGCAATTGGGGGAGACCAGGCTGGCAGGGGAGGGCAGTTAGGTGCAATCAGGTCAGCAGGGGAGGGCAGATGGTGGCAACCAGGCCAGCAGGGGAGGGCAGTTGGGGGAAACCGGGCCAGCAGGGTAGGGCAGTTGGGGGCAATAGGGCTGGCAGGGGAGCAGTTAGGCATCAATCAGGCTAGCAGGGGAGTGGTTAGGGGGTGATCAGACTGGCAGGCAGAAGCGGTTAGGGGCAATCAGGCAGGCAGGCAGGTGAGAAGTTGGGAGCCAGCAGTGTCAGATTATGAGAGGGGTCCCAGATTACAGAGGGTGCAGGCTGGACTGAGGGATACTCCCCATCTCCCCCTCCCAGTACATGAATTTCATGCACTGGGCCTCTAGTTAGAAAATAATACTGAGACTTCGTAATTGTTACAAGTAATTAGTCATATATTTTTGCTTAAATTGTTCATCATACTTATTAAATTCCAATGCCTCTATTTTCTAAGAAAAGAAAACATTACAATTTCATTTTCTTAACTCCAAATTTTGGTTCTCAAAATATAAAGGGAAGGGAAATGTCCAATTATATATATTTTTTTCTTTACTGAAATTTTTCATTCATTTGCAGCTGGCTTTTTGGTTCTGAAGTGTTATGAATTCTCTTTGACTGTATGTATATATTCTGAAAATAAATTCTGCCTTGAGCGCTATGACTCATCAGGAGGTAGCAAAGTTCTAAATAAATGTTCCTTTCATCTCTCCCTATGATTTCTTTAGGATTTTAGTTCTTTTACATCAATAATGAAAAGTGGTATCACTTCTATATCTGGACCACTGGGTTGCTTTATGTTGGAAATATACATATCATGTTACGTTACCAAACTATGCTTTCTATGTTTGTAACATTTTTAAAATCAAAATTAAATATAAAATGTCCAGATTCACTTTATTTCTCAAGTCTATTGATAGTAGGTATTAATTAACTTTGAATAACCACACAATGAAGCCTTAAAAAATATGCCATACATGCCTTGAATAAAAAGTAAGCAAATAAAAATAGCTTTAAAACTTTTTTATTTAATGCTAATGAAAATCTATATATGAAATGTGGGTTTATATATTTAAAACAATAATAATTTAAAGATTAATTGTTCTTTAAAAATGTACCAAAAATCCAGCTTATCCAGGGCTCAATTTGGAAACCTCTTTTCAACTATGTTAATTAAGAAAAGACTTTTGTCCATTATTTCACTCTCCTAGATGAATGACGTGATGCGAACTCCAGAGCAAGGCTACAGAGTGAGAGAGGAGGAGAATATTCTGTGCCACCTTGAAAAAAATCTATTTCAAGCTGCCTCATGAAGATTCAAGTTCTTCTAGTTCATAAAGCTATGTAGTATCACTCAAGTGGGCCTTTCTCTCACCATCTTTATTTCTGACTCAGATAATTCTTCTTAAGTATTAAATATACCCACAAAAATACAGAAACATATTTGGTAGTTAAAAGGGATTTTGTATCTACCCCAATTCCCATACATGATGCAGGAACCAGGGGTCTTACATATCCCTAAACTTGAAACTTAGTGCCTGACATAAGGCAGGAACCCAAATCATCATCTTCCTGATTCTATCACATCCAACTAACCTGGCTCTTATAAACCTTCCCTTGTTAGGGATTTTACTCATTTGCACCTTATTTTTTTGGCATTCCAAATGGGTGGTCCTGAGACAAATGTTGGCTGTTGCTGTGTTGTGAATGTGTACACACATGTGTGTTCACATGTACACACACACACACACACACACACACAAATTCCTATTTTGAAATCTTAATCCCCAAGATGATTTAGCAGGTAGGGCCTGAGGAGCTGCTTAGATCATGAGGAAGGAAGCCTCATGATTGAGATCAGTTCCCTTGTGAAAAAAGGATCCTCCCTAGCCCTTTCCATTCTGCCAGACGTCTGCAGCCCTGAAAAGGACCTTCGCCAGAACCCAGCCATGCTGACACCCTGATCTTGCTGTGAGAAATAAGTATCTGTTGTTTACAAGCCACCCAGTCTGAACAGCCTGAGCAGACTAAGACAGGTCCTTTGAAAAGGCAGTGGCACAAAAAGTTCTGAGAAAGAAATAATTTGAGCCCTAGCCGGTTTGGCTCAGTGGATGGAGCATCGGCCTGTGGACTAAAAGATCCCAGGTTCAATTCCAGTCAAGGGCAGGTACCTTGGTTGTGGGCACACTCACAGTGGGGAGTGTGCAGAAGGCAGCTGATCGATATTTCTCTCTCATCGATGTTTCTAACTCTCTATCCCTCTCCCTTCCTCTCTGTGAAAAATCAATAAAACATATTTTTTTTAAAAAGAAATAATTTGAATTGTAGATAATATTGCAGTTACACTAAAAAGCACATTGACAAAGAAGTAGACAACAAGATAGAACTAGCAAGATGCTACCAACAATTATGCTTTTAATGGATGCCTAGATGTGGCAGAACCCTGCTGGCTGTCCTTTCCTACATTTCAAGAGGACTTCAATGTTTAAGTATTTATAATTGTGAGAAGAATAAACAGACTGTGAATTAAAACCCATGATAGAAGATGCCATTCTGACAGGGTTATACACTTGAGATCTGGGAAACTGATAGTTTGTTAATTTAATGTACTCTCTAAATTTAATATAACCCTTTTGACCAAAACATTGAAAAATCAATGTTTCCTTGATATTAATAAACATATTTGTATCTTCAGGTTGGAAAGATTTTTGTGAAATTTAGTCATGTTAAATACTGTTTTCACAATGTTGGTTCCTAGAAATTATACACAGTTAATTAACCTTACCTAAATAATTATTTCCTTCCCTGATTTTAAATATATATAGGCATATTACATACTTTACATGCACCAGATACCCAGGTGAAGACTACATAAGCATCTTATTTCACCTTCACAACCCTATATGGTAGTGTTACATAGGAAAATAAACCAAGGCTTACAGAATTTAATACCTGATGCAGAGCAAAGCTACAAAGTGACCTCAAGGATTCTGATCACAGGGTATATGTTCTTAATTATCATGTTACATTGTTTTATGTATGCGGAAACTAGATATGAAGAACTAAATGACTTCCATGCGCTTATGTAGTAAATTAGAGATAATGTATATTAGAAATTCAAATGAAATATTATCATTCTAGCAGTCAAACTAGACTAAAATCCAGGTACTGGCCAGAACTAAGTTCTCATCAGAAGGTGAAATCCCTTAGATTGTACGCAGAACTCATCTCCTTGTAACAACAGGACTGAGGTCTCTATTTTCTTGCTGGCTGACATCTGGGGCTCTCAGCCCAGAGAGGCTACCACAGTCCTGTGCTACCTGATCCTCTCCACAGCCACCAAAAAAGCCAGGGCTTTCAGTCACACAGAGACAAGAAAATGGATCCTGCTGATAAGGTGAATGAACTTAGAAATGGACCACTTCCTAGTAGAGACTCCAAATAAGACTATAGCCCAACTGAAAAACTGCCTGCAGCCTCATGATACCTGAGTAGAGGACCCACAGTTAAGCCATCCCCATCATCCATGCCCACTGTGGGACCCCTCAGCCTGAGCAGGGACTGCCATCGGGGAAGCCATGGGGTGGTCAGCAGAGGGCAAGACCCTGCCTCATGCCATGTGGACAGGAAGCGAAGCCAGTGGGCAAACACCAATGGGTCTAGGAACAGGAGTTAGATGGATGGTGAAGGGCTGGTATCCTGATCCACAGAAACTCTGAGAAACTAAATATGTGTGGTTTTAAGCTGCTAAGTTTGGGCTAAATTGTTACCTGGCCATAGAAAAGTAAGACAGATTTTGGTAGCACATGTGGTACATGTAATAAATGACTAAAATGTGGGAGTGCTGAGGGAGTCGGAAGAAGCTGGAAGGATCTTGATGAGCACAAGAAAGCCCGGATCAACTTAAGCAGACTGTTAGTAAAAATGTGGACGTGGCCAAAACTGCCAGTCAGGGCTCAGAAGGGAAGGAGAAGCATGAAAAACGAGAAAGGGGATCCTAGTTATGAAGTAGCAGAAAACATACCTTTGCTCCTCAGTTATATGGAACATGGAAGCAGCCCTTGCCTCATCCAAGCCTCTGAAGAGACTGCAGCCCAAGCCAACCTTAAGGCAGAAACTAGCTAACCTTACCACAACTTCTCTCCTGTGGAAACTGAAGTAACAGGTGTATGTTGTTTAAAGTCAATAAGTCTGTGTGGTTTGTTACACAGCACAGACAACTGGTACAGTCGTGTAATAAAATTCAGCCACATCATTGGATTATAGGACACTCAATGTCCTATAATGTCTTTGGTCTATCTAATCTAATAAAAGAGTAATATGCAAATTGACCCTTACTCTGTTATACCCACAAGCCATGCCCACAAGCCAATCAGGAGTAAATATGCAAATTAACTCAACTACTAAAGGCTACAAAGTTTCAATTATAGAAGATAAACCCCAGATATCTGCTTCCAGCCAGGCACCCCAGTAGGGACCCGAACCCTGAAGGGGCTGTGGGCAGCCTGAAATGGCCCTCTGCCCCTCACCCAGGCTGGCCAGGCATGCCAGCAGGTGGATATCCCCCGAGGGGTCCAAGACTGCAAGAGGGCACAGGCTGGGCTGAGGGACCCCCCAGAGTGCAGAAATTTTTGTGCATCAGGCCTCTAGTAATTACAATAATTATTAATGGAAACTGTCTACAATGTCAGGACATGATTACTTGGGTAGAAATATGGTTTGAGACATAGGAAGAAAGATACTGTTTCAATTTGGTCCAAGAAAATAGTTGACTATTCTGTTTTGAATTCTACATGAGTGAAAGAGTCTGTAAAAATTTTACCCCATATTTGTATAAAATCAATTGGTAAAAAGGATAGGTTCAATAAACTCAAGACCAACTACAGGGCAGGGTTAGATCTCAGTCTTCTGATACCTGGTTCAGCCAGTATTTAACTCCATTACACTGGTTTTTCACCATTATTATCTTTTCTGTAGTCATCTATTCCCTCATTTATTATTTTTATCAACAAACTGAATGCTGATTATGTGACATTCAAAATAATTTTCTAGGCACTGTGGATAATCAAACATATACTATCAACAACAATGCACGTAAGTAAACAGCACAAAACAGGCTGCAAAGTGTTTCATAGGAGAGGTACAGATCACGATAAATTAGCATTTAAAGACCAAAAAGAATACAGTGTACTTCTTTTGGAAGGAGAATGGGCATTGAGAAAAGCCTTAAGGATGATGTAGCATCCTACCAAACCTTAAGGGACCAAAACATTTAGTACCAATGGCATCTTGGTAAACGTTAGGATACAGTACTCCTTTCTCAGGAGGGCGATTTTATATAAGATATCAGGTTCTTATATAAGGTCTATCAAGTAGACTTAACTCAGTTTTCTCAAACTTTGGTCATCAGAATCATCCACATACATTTTTAAATGTATTTGTTTGGAGAGGAATATTTACGTGTGTATTTTTCAAAATGATTCGGAGGAATAACATGTAATATTGCTGTTTCCCCCATATTTAATTTTGTCACTATTACAGTTACGTATATGTAACTTTTAAAGTATGCATTTAACTTGGAAAGAGTGAATTTCTTTTCAACAACCCACTCCCCCCCCCCAAAAAAAATTAATAATCTCACTGGTTGCATTTGTATGAAATTGTATTCTGGATTTTAAAAAGAGACAGTAGGGGTCAGAAATTAACCACATGGGTTTTGGAGCCCCACAGGTCTGGATTTTACTTCTGACTCAGAATTAACTGCATGATCTTGGGTCACTTGCTTATCTCTTAGAGCCGAGGTTTCCACAAAGATCAGCAGGATAGGGATACTTCTAATAAGGTGCTGAGCACTCAACATGGTAAAGCTCTCAGTATACAGCAAGACCGGCATGGCAGGTATTATTGCTCTTAAAGTTTAAGGAAGAAACCTAGAAGTAATCTTTGCTCCAGTTTCTACCCTGGCCTTTCACTCATTTGTAAACAACAACAAAACCATAGGGGGTTTCTTGCTGGAGAGGTAACAGTTGACTCTGTAGAGCCCCCTCCACACACACCACAGAATCCTAGCTTGTGTTTCCCATTTCACTCAGTATGATATCCTTGAAAAGAACTAGCTTTTTCTCTCAATGTAAAACCGAACAGTTATGTTTACTTTCTAAAATGGCAGCTAAAGTAAAAAGTTACATTCATTTTTATGAACTTTTCATCGGAATAGCCCTCGATTTTAGTTTCCTCGTAAGTTCTACTCCTGGCACCATCCTGTTTGGTGTAAAACAATTCAAATCGTGGGATAATTTTTTTTAAGTGATGTGTTACCCTAGAAATGTAATAGTTGTGAGGAGTGGAGAACAAGTGAGAAAGCAATTGAGTATAATTGCATTCTTGCGACTGCTTTGTTGTGCCTGCAGCTATTTTCTTTTCTTCCTTTTTTTTCTTTTTACCATAAAGAAAAGTCAAGTGCTGAAATACATTTTTCAGTTGCCACTACCATTATAGAGTGATTCTATGATTAGCCTTCAACTAATGAATGACATTTAAAGATAAAAAGGCTTTGAAATGTATGTTTCTAAAGCACTGAGATTTTACCTTCAACACTGCTACAAAGTTTAATTTTTTTCCCCTCCCAGCCTCCATGTCACTTAGGAAGGATATCAGAAGGTGTTTCTGAGCAGGAGTCTTGGAAATGTTGACCTTTCCAAATAACTTTAAAATCAGGATATTAAGAGCCTGTAAACACAATCCTTTTGGATTTTCGCACTCTATATAAAAGATTTGTGTTGAAGGGGAGCAGATTTGTCCCCTCTTCGGCATAAAAATTATTTTAGCCTGATTGTTTTTAAGAAACAGCAGACACAGGAGAAGCTCTGAAAACTGAGAAGTCACCCTTTTGTAGAGCCATTTATAATTATACTAGAGGCCCAGTGCATGAAATTCATGTACTTGCGTGGGGTTGGGGGCCGGGAAGAGTCCCTCAGCTTGGCCTGTGCTCTCTTGCAATCTAGGAGCCCTCGGGGGATGTCCCCACTCCCTGTGGGGATCGCACCTAAGCTGTCAGTTGGACATACTTAGTGCTGCTGTTGAGGCAGGAGAGGCTCCCACCCCTGCCGCTGTGCTTGCCAGACATGAGCTGGGCTTCTGGCTGAGTGGCGCTCCCCCTGTGGGAGTGCACTGACCATCAAGAGACAGCTCCTGCGTTGAGCATCTGCCCCCTGGTAGTCAGTGCACATTGTAGCGACCAGTCGTTCCGCCAAGGGGCTGAAACTGGCTCTCTGACATCCCTGAGGGGTCCTGGATTGTGAGAGGGCACAGGCCAGGTCGAGGGACCCCACCAGTGCATGACTGGGGCCAGGGAGGGATGTGGGAGGTTGGCCAGCCGGTGAGGGACCATGGGAGGGCTCCAGGGCATATCCGGCCCATCTAGCTCAGAACCAATTGGCGAGACTCCAGCAGCAAGCTAACCTACTGGTCAGAGTGTCTGTCCTCTGGTGGTCAGTGCACATCATAGCGAGTGGTTAAGCAGCCTTAGCATAATCATTAGCATGTTAGACTTTGATTGGCTGAATGGCCGACTGGTTGACCAGACACTTAGCATATTAGGCTTTTATGATATAGGTAGGGAATCTGCAAGGGTGTCCTCTCTGCCAGGAAGAGCAGGGTAACTCTCAGTCTCTAGAAACTCTTACCAATGGAGAAGGCAAGGACATAAATCTGCCTAACAACATCACCCTTGTTTACTGTGCTTTGATAACGGCCCATAACTGGCCTCTCCCCATTTCCTCCCCCAGCATCTTTCATTGCTTTTAGCTGAGATGGTAATTAAGGAGGTGGCTCGGGCCATTTTGGAGAGTAACTCAGTTTTCCTGGGCACATTCTAGGTATCTATGTTATTAAACTTTTAGTCGTTTTTCTCCTGTTAATCTGTCTTTTATTACAAGGGGGAGAGGGTGTCTCAGCCAAGAACCTAGACTAGAAAAAGGAAAATTCTTTTTTGTTACCCCAAAGTGTCCACCCAACTTGAAAACAAAGAACTCCACAGATTTCCTTTGGTGATATGGCATTCATGTGGCATTCTTTAACTACAAGCCTGAGGCATGACTCTGGCAAGGGCTATGGCAGTGAGATTCCGAGCAGGTAAGCACGTTGTCCCAGGTGACAATAAACAATGACAAAACATAACTGAACACTCAGTACGTTAGAGGCTAAACTCTGACCTGTGCACACTGTGCTTCAAACTATTCATGGGGGAAATAAGCCTACTGAGTCACAGCTTTAAAACTTTCCGAAAAATAGTAATACTCCAAATTATACTATCCAGTGGATAATACCATCTTTCCAAAACTTGACCCAGAATACGGGGAAGAGCTTCTAATCAATCTGCACATAAACAGAAAATTCAATCATGAGCCATTCTATGTGATGGATACGTATTCAGCTTTGCCTTTTTATGATCTTGTGCAGGTATTACCGGGAATACATTATTGTCACTATTATGTTAGTAGAATTTCATAATGGAAAACTAAAATAGCCCTGACCAACATCGACTTAATCACCATAATATTCCCCTCAGCTTCACTAAAGTTTTGACAGGTTTCTGGCTGGTGGTAGGCTTCTAATCTCCCTTTTCTTAGAGCATTTACATCTATTTATTTATTTATTTATTTATTTATTTATTTATTTATTTATTATTACTTGTTATTTATTTATTTATTTATTTATTTACAACATGGATGGAACTGGAGAGGATTATGCTAAGTGAAATAAGCCAATCAGAGAAAAATAAATATCATATGATCTCACTCATTTGTGAATTATAATGAACAACATAAACTGATGAACAAAATTAGATCCAGAGACAGAGAAGCACTGATCAGACCATCAAACCTCAGAGGGAAGGTTGGGGAGGGTGGGGGTAAGAGGGAGTCATCAACCGAAGGACTTGTATGGATGCATATAAACCTGACCAAAAGACATAGACACCAGGGGGGTGAGGGCATGAGTGGGGGGGGAGGGGTTGGGGGAGTAATGGGGAGGGGTTGGGGGAGTAATAAGGACACATATGTAATACCTTAATCAATAAAGAAATTTTTAAACAATGAATAAAATAAGACTGTAAAAGTCAAAAAAATAAAATAGAGCATTTACTTCAGATAACTTGTAATTACAAATTATTTCCCTACATTCCCTTTGAAATGTAGTTAAATCATCTCCCAGCCTCTTGCCAGTTTTACAGCCTGGGAATATTTTTTCAAAGACAAGAGAACCATCTTCTGAAATGTAATCATCTATTTAGATAGAGCCCCTATCTCCAAGTCTCTAAGAGGATATGAGTATAACTTAGATAAAAACACAATTAGCAAATATGACCTAATCCCACTGACTAATGACCCTCTTCTCATCCTCTAAAGCAGCGGTTCTCAACCTGTGGGTCACGACCCCTTTGGGGGTTGAGCGTTCCTTTCACAGGGGTCGCCTAAATACATCCTGCATATCAGATATTTACATTACGATTCATAACAGTAGCAACATCACAGTTATGAAGTAGCAACGAAAATAATTTATGGTTGGGGGCCACCACAACATGAGGCACTGTATTAAAGGGGCGCGGCACTAGGAAGGTTGAGAACCACCGCTCTAGAGCAAGCCTGTCAAACTCGAAGGCTCACACAGACCAAATAAGCAAGGCTTTAGTTTATGTGGGCCGCAAAAAAACAAAAGCTTCAATTTTCATAGAAACGTAGGTTTATTCTGATAGACACATGCTGAACACAAAGGGTTGAAATGCATGAGTAATAGTCAACATAAAATAATAGAACATTTTTGTAAAAATTAATATTTTTCTTGAACATTAACTTACCAGACACTGAATAACTGCACAAATTAATAAGCATAACACAAATAAACCTATTTCTCTTGTTCTCTGAAAGTGAAATATTTCCTGTTGCGCACACCGAACAACTCTGTGGCAACTGGCTGCTAAAATATCCGTGGCTAGTATTAGTGAAAAGAAACGGTGCGCCTGCACATAGGCGTGCAAGGGAAATGAATGCAACACAATTCTAGTAATCAGCCATTAGCGAACACTGTAGTTCATTATTAATAATTATGTATAACAGGATAGTGTAAACATTAAGTTATGAAATTTTTAGTAAAATGTTTCCTACATACAGTTGGCCCTCAAAAGTTATCAGTTGTGCCCTGACCGGTTTGGCTCAGTGGATAGAGCATCAGCCTGTGGACTGAAAGGTCCCAGGTTCGATTCCAGTCAAGGGCATGTACCTTGGTTGCGGGCACATGCCCAGTAGGAGGTGTGCAGGAGGCAGCTGATTGATGTTTCTCTCTCATCGATGTTTCTAACTTTCTATCTCTCTCCCTTCCACTCTGTAAAAAATCAATAAAATATATATATTTTAAAAAAGTTATCGGTTGTGATAAAGTATATGAAAATGACCAGTCAGGGACTAGCTTCACAAGTTGCAAATTGTATCTGGGTCTCTACTTAAATATAAGATACTAGAGGCCCAGTGCACGAAATTTGTGCATTTGGGGGAGGGGGGGGAGGTGTTCCTCAGCCTAGCCTGCACCCTCTCCAATCTGGGAACCCTCGGGGGATTGGGCCTAAACTGGCAGTTGGACATCCCTCTCACAATCTGGGACTGCTGGCTCCCAACTGCTCACCTGTCTGCCTGCCTGATTATCCCTAACCACTACCCTGCCAGCCTGATTGATGCCTAACTGCTCCACTGATGGCCTGATTGCCTCCAACTGCCCTCCCCTGCTGGCCCAGTTACCCTTAACTGCCCTCCCCTGCTGGCCGGGTCGCCCACAACTGTCCTCCCCTGCTGGCCATCTTGTGGCTGTGGGTGCCACCATCTATGAGGGTGGGGCAGCCAATTAGCATATTTTCTCCTTATTGGCTGTGGGCACCACTATCTTTGTGACAGTGTGAACATCAATTAGCATATTTCCTCTTTGTTAGATAGGATAGTTGACAGTCTTTGATTTCTATCCCATGCATCTCTTTGTGTCTGCATGGTTTGTAAGTAGAGTTAGATGTTACCCAGTTACCCTGAGTTACTACAGAATGGATCCTGATGAAGAGACTAGAACAAAACTAATGTTCGAAGCACAGTAGTAGAGTAAGGACCAAGGGATTGGAGAGAGAAACAATGATGTGTCAGAAAACAGCAACCAGATTAATTTTAACTGGAGTACAGAATTCACTCTGGAGAAAATCGAGAAATAAAGGTGCTAAATTATAGAAATCTATTACTAGAAAAGATCCATACATAGTCTCTCTTGCTTAACACGTGAAGCACCCAGCCTGTTTTGTCTTCTGGATGGAAAGTATAGTGTCAGTTGCCAGTGATTGACTGGGTGTTAACGTGTTAAAGGGTTATTTGAAATAATGTAATTTTTAGTAATTTTGAAGTTTAAATTTGGGACTCAGACATTTGTGTTTTCAAATTGTTTTAGAAAAAGCCTTTCCCCTCTTTCTTTTTAACATTGAAAAACAATTGAGCATCAAATGACTGGATTATTTTGTAAGTATTTTCACAGTGTGTTTCTCATGTTAAATATTCTATATAGTTCTATCATGCAAAACTTACTTAAATTTTTTGATCTATATTATTCTTCTGTATCTCTCCTAAAGACTTCCATAATTTCTTACCACCATAAAGCAGCATATTTTTATTTATACTACAATGATTTTGCAACCATTCAGAGACAACAGTGACTTTGCGGGAGCTTCAGGATCTAGGTAGGAGATTGCAACACCACACTGGAGCCAAGAAAAAGGACAGTGCTGCTCAAAAGGTTGGCCTGCTTCCTGGTAGCAGTCAACTGACTGGGGACCATTCAGCTGCAAATCCAACCTGGGAGCAGCACTATGACCCAGCCCCAGCCCTGCTCGCATTCCAGAGGTAGTTGCTTCTACCCAGAGACTCAGCAAAAGCTACACCTGCCAACAAAGTAAGCAAGATATCTGTAGAGCATATATCTGATATAGAGTAGATATCTAAAAAATATAAGAAACTCTGACATCGCAAAAGCAAAAATAAATAAACAACCTGATTAAAAAATTGGCAAATGACCTGAATAGACATTTTTTCCAAAGACATAAAGATGGCCAATAGGTGCATGAAAAGATGCTCAGGGAAATACAAATCAAAACCGTATATCACCTCATAGTCCTAAAAATGGCTATTATTAAAAAACAAAAGATAACAAATGTTGGTAAGGATGTGGGGGAAAGGGGAACCCTCGTACACTTTTCATTGGTATGTGGATTAGTAACATCATTTGGAAAAGAGTATAGAGTTTTCTCAAAAAATTAAAAATAGTACTACCATACTATATTCTAGCAATCCCACTTCTGGGTATGCATCTAAAGGAATCGAAATCCAATCTCAAAAAGATATCTGCATTCCTGATATTCACAAAAGCTAAGACTGGAAACATCCTAAATGCTCATCAATAGATGAGTGGATAAAGAAAATGTGTTATATACATACAATGGAATAATTAAGGAAATAATAAAAAAAAATAAGAAAATCCAGCCATTTATGACAACCTAGATGAACTAGAAGGACATTGTGCTAAGTGAAAAGGGCAAATGAAAAGGACAGACACTGTATGATCTCACCTATGGAATCTCAAATAGAAGTTCACAGAAGCAGAGTGTGGAATGGTGATTACCAGCATCTAGGGGGAAGGGGAAATGAGGAGATGGTGGTCAAAGGGAAAAAAGTTTAATATACAAGATAAATAATTCTGGAGATCTGCTATGCAACATAGTGCCTGTAGTAAATAATACTGCACTGAAACAGTATACCTAAAATTTTGCTGAGCAGGTAGATCTTATAAGTATCCCTATCACAATATTTTAAGAAAAACTGGAGGTTTGGAGGTTATTAATAAGTATATGACATTAATAATGATGATGGTTTCACAGGCATACACTCATCTCCAAACAGATTAAGTTGAATGAATATATTAAATATTTACAGCTTTGTGCATATCTCCAAGACCTCAATAAAGTGCATTTTAAAAAAGAATCCAGTCACTACAGAATATGTGCCAAGAAATACAAATGCATAAAGTACCAAAAAAAGCAAAGAAGGAATTAAATATGTAAGCATGTGTATGTGCACACACGTGTCACAGCAAGTCATTCTTCTATCAAACTGGATCTCTTTATATGCTTTTTCTGTTTTTTAAAGTAAATAGTAGAGCAATTAGCTGTTTTAAAATGTTGGTGAACATTAATTGACCTATAAGTTGAAGGTAAATTATGTTAGGGAAAGAAGCAGGTTAGGTATTTTAAATGCACTCTCTGATTTGAAGAGGGATACATTGAAAAAATCAGTTAGCTTGGAATCAATGTGTCTACTACCCTTTCTTTTTAATTATTCTAACACAATAGATATTAATATTATGCCTTTATGCTTTATGAATAAAAATCTTTCAGTAATAGTCTTTTAAGTGTTTTTATAAATGTCACAAATACCAGAAGAGAGAAAAAAAGAATGGCAGCATTACAATGGCTAATGCTATTCTGTCATATTTCAGTTCCTCCTCATTCAGCAAAAGCAATGAGAAAAATTGTTAGAGTATTTTCTTTTGTAAGCAGTTTAGAATAATATTATTTAGCTTGTATAACACTATCATTTATTTAGCATCAATATTAATGACTTGGAATGGGAGTAAAATTACAGTAATGAAATTCATAGCGGACACTAAGTCTTCAGTTGCCATAATTTCCGAAGAGAGATAAACATAGAAAATGCCTTCATCACTTGGAAACCTGGGGTAAACTGCAATGGCAATTTAACAGGCACTTGAACTTTTAGATATAAGCATTAGATATTTCAAGGGAGAAATGAACCTTTGAATTAGAGATTATTATTTTTAAGTATATTTTATTGATTTTTTGCAGAGAGGAGAAGGAGAGTTAGAAACATTGATCAGCTGCCTCCTGCACACCCCCCACCGGGGATGTGCCCACAACCAAAGGCACATGCCCTTGCCTGGAATCAAACCTGGGACCCTTGAGTCCGCAGGGTGACGCTCTATCCACCGAGCCAAACTGGTTAGGGCTAGAGATTATTATTTTAAAACCAATATTCCAACTGACAAAACATTAGCTCACTTCACTTGCATAACATTTTGTTGCTTCTTCCACTGTATAAAGGAAAACTGTATATTACTCTTTTAAATATAAGTTACTCATAGGCCAAAGTCCAGTCTGTGAAAATTCTTCACCAACCAGACCCTTCCAATAGATAATTTTTAAAAATCATTACTGAAGAGTTAAGGTTTAATGATTTATCCTACAGAGCAAGTAGCTAGCCTTACCTTTGTCTGCCATCAGTACTGGCACCAAGGCATTACCCCATGAGGGGTTAAATTCGGCTGCAAAGGAAATGTCATGGAGCCATGTTTGCATATATATATGGATGCCTTTCATCTCAGTTTCAACCAAGGGGAGACACTCTTCATTCAGTGTAATATACCTTCCCCATGTACTGAGCCAAGAGGTTGATGGCCACAGAGGCAGCAGAGGAAAAGAAATAACACCCTGGATAATACGTGATAGGCATTTAGCAGAGAACATTATATGAAAGAAAAATACTTTAAAGTAGTCGAGAAAGAATTTATTATCCCTGAAATTTATGGAAAACAGTATGTTTGAGATCAGGACTTAATTTAGAGAACCAAACATAGAAATTGAAAAGTTACAAATCATCATCAACATGATAACAGAAGCTGCCACTCACTAAGAGCCAGTTATGTGCTGAGACACCATTCTAGTAGATCACACTGATCTATGAAATCTTAGTTCCATTAAGCATACAAAGAAACTGCAGCTCAGAATGAGGGAAGAGGTTAAAGTAGAATCCATAGTTAGCAAGTCTCTGAGTGCACACACTGCCAAGGCTATGCAGCCTTGCTTCCAGACTTGATCTTTTCATCCGGTATAGTGCCTACCTAGGAAATAAGATCAGCAGAATTGAGACAAATGTACAGAAGATGATATTGGGATCAAACCAGACTAAGGTAAATTCCTAAGAATTCGTTGGCTGTGAATTTTCATCAGTGTGTATTTATGAGGAACTAACAATTTATATTGGAATTCCACTGAAATATTTATAGTGTGTTAAGTATAATTAGTATGTGCTAACTTTAAGAAATTCTCTATATAAATTTCTATCCATTCACTTTTTTTTCTGTATTCATGTCTTTTCTTTCTTAAGCCATGTGGAACAATACTCTCGGTACTTTTAAGTGGTTATGAGAGATAGATGGTCAATGTCTTCACATGACTATTGGCAATAAAATTCCTAAACCTCATTTCTCCACAAACCAGCTTTCCATTCCAGATGTGACTTGAAAAGGCATGTATCTTTTTGAATGTGCTACATAATAGTAAAGCAGATAAGACGGTATTTAAGCAAAGGCAACACTATATATGCCATACAGTCATCCCTATATTCACTGAAGATTTTTATGAAAAACAGTTATTTAGAACTACATAGATATTACATTTTCTTTCTAGAAGTAGAATTGTGTACACTCATATATTCAGTATAAAGAAAAATTCTAAGCAGAAAACATGTTTACAGTCTCTTAAATTCTGATAAATATTTGTTTAAGCTACAAGTCTGATCACTGGAGATAGAGAAAGTTTAAAAAGTTGAAAGGAAAAGAGATGAGACTGAATAATATACACTTTTGTTGCAAAGGAAGAGATAGTGCCTTATAGAGAGCAGGTGAGAAAACTGTTACATACAAAAGAAAAAGGTGGCAAATGAGGAAGAAAATAAAAACATTTCTATAAACAATGTTCAGTTTTTAAAAAAATAATCCTCTAGTGTTATCTTCCACTGAAACAATGCTTAATTTCCACAGAGCTTGGCACCCCTGTCCACTATAATGAGCTACTAATTTCTGACCATCACATTCCTGGTAACTACACAAGTGGACCCAGTAACTCTTTTGAAAAGACTGTTTGAATCTATAAAATGAGACAATAGGACTAATAGCCATTTTTCTTTTCAAAACTGTGAAAAGGTCAAAATAAAGCACCGTGTTACAGGAGACTAATGTCTTCCACAAAATGTCTGAAGCAGAAAATTTAAAAACCTATTTTGACAAAAAATTCCCATAAAAAGGTAAAATACAAATTCACTATCCAAATGACAATGTAATGTAATGTAGTAAGAAATCCTATATAATAAAAGGCTAATATGCAAATCTACCAAACTGCAGAATGACTGGTGGAATGACTGGTTGCTATGATGCACACTGACCACCAGGGGGCAGACACTCAATGCAGGAACTGCCCCCAGCCCGCAGGCCACAGGCCAGCCAAGGTGGGTGCCAGTGGGGGACCTTGGTCGCCCTGCTGGTTGCCCCACAGATCACCCCTGATCGCTGGCCTAGATCAGCCTTGATCACTGGCCTAAGGACCCTACCCATGCATGAATTTCATGCATCAGGCCTCTAGTATCTATCTATATAAAAGCCTAAGCGACCATCACAACCAAACAAATGACCAAACAGGCTGCGTGGGGCAATCAACCTGGCAGGGGGGTTAGTGAGGGAATGACCAAACAACTGAGCAGCAGGCAGTGTGGGGCGACCAGGTCAGCAGGGGGTTTAGTGAGGGGCAACCAAATGACTGAATGGCAGGCTGTGTCGGGCAACTAGGCCAGCGGGGGTGGGAGGGCAGTTGGGGGCAACCAGGCTGCCAAGTAGAGGCAGTTAGGGGTGATCAGGCTGGCAGGGGGGCTGTTAGGGGCTATCAGGCAGGCAGGAAGGTGAGTGGTTAGGAGCCAGTGGTCCAGGATTGTGAGGGATGTCCAACTGCTGGTTTAGGTACAATCCCCGGGATCGGGCCTAAAACAGCATTGGACATCCCCCAAGGGGTCCTGGATTTGAAGAGGGTGCAGGCTGAGCTGAGGGGAGCCTCCCACTCCCCCATGCATGAATTTCGTGCACCAGGCCTCTAGTGTATATAATAAGTCTAGTGAACATGAGTGTTTTTAACAAGCAACCGTGATAAATCAGCCTTCTGACATGGGATAATATAATTTAAGAAAACAAATTACAAGAAAGCATAATAAAAAGTTGTCTTAGTCTACTCAAGCTGCCATAACAAAATATTAAAGACTGGATAGTTTACACAAGACTCATATATTTTCTTCAGTTTTGGAATCTGCAAATCCCCAAATTCAAGATAACTGTAGGGTTTGGTTTCCAGTGAAAGCTCCATTGTTGGCTTACAAAGCACCCACTCCTTGCTGTGTCCTCATGTGGCCTTTCCTGGTTGCATGCACCTGGAAAGAGAGAGCTTAAGTCTCCTCCTTTTTTTAGAAGGACATTAGTCCAATCATGGAGGCCCCACCCGCATCGCCTTATCTAACCTAATTACCTGACAAAGGTCTCACTTATAAACACTATCACATTAGGTGTGAAGGCTTCAACATCTGAATTTTGGAAAGATATAAACATCCAACCCAAAAGCAAAATTTTTAATCGAAAATTTTAAATTCTTAGGATCCAGACATGCTAAGTAAATAAGAACTGCATTTTATTATGCATATTAAAGTATGAGAAGTACAGCTTTAGAGAAGAAAAATAAAAACTATCTATTGCAATGGACAGAGCTTTATTAGTTATGTCTAAACTACTGGCTCCCTCCCACCCCTCGACAGAAAAAGTAAACTTTAAAAAAAAAAAATAGTGTGGCCGCAATTTCTGAGTTCTTTTCAATATACAGCCTGGGTATCCAGTTAACATACTCTTTTTAAAAATCTTTATTATTGAAAGTATTACATATGTTCACTTTTTCCCCATTAACCCCTTTTAGCCCATCTCTGCTCTAGTTAACATACACTTTTTTTTTAAGATTAACTATTACTGATAATATTTTTAAATCAGTTATTTTGGCATTTCCTTTTGAAAGCAATAGAAGAGCAATCAGCAATTACAAATTTTCTGGTGAAAATAAAGGAAAACTAATAAATAACTAATAGAAGCAGTCAAAATAAAGCACTTAATTGGATATATTATCTATGTTTCATTTTCAGGGAAATGTGTCTAAACAGTTTCCGACTTCAAAGAGGTAGCACAGACTTGGAAAACTATTTCTAAGAAATATAGACAATGGAATAAGTTCCTATGCCAAGAACTGAATTAAATATAAGATACTCTGTGTAACACAATTTGGGATAACTGCTCTCCATTACTACAGGAGGATCATGCCATAATGAAGGAAATCTCATTATCTTGATCGGTCAGGATGATTATAAACTAGTACTAATTTGAATAGTTTATGAACTTTCAGTGGAAACAATTGCATTTCAGAAGCTGCTTAAATTACCGAAGTAATGTGTTGTTGCTAGAATAGAAGGAGATGCCAAGATAAACTGTGCTTTGCAAAAGGATGAAAAATGTTGACAATTGGAATGAGCCATACACAAGAAGGCAAATTTGAAGCAGACAAAAGGACTGAGAGGAGAAGATCGAAAAAAAGGAAAGTATTTTTATCTTTCTGGTGAATGGCTTTAGGAATAATGAGAATATTACAGAATTGATGCTCAATACAATGGAAAATTGATGAAGGGCTTAGGGTAGGGAAAGATGGGTCAGTGTGACAGATGAAGAAGGCATCTTTGAAAATAATAGCTAGACAGATGAAAAGGTACTCAATCCTGGAAATGGGAAATCAACTGAAAATGAGGTACAGGCACCCAAGCTGAAGATAATCGAGTCATTTTATAGTGAGAAAAAAAATATCAAGAGGTAAGTATAAGAATAGGACTAGAAACCAGAAAGCGGTTATGTTTCTTTGGCAAAAAACAAGTTGATTCAAAGATATTTCTAATGAGCTAATGATTTAATGAGTGACACTGTATTTAGTTCAACAGACATGTATTTAGTGCATACTACGTATCAGATTAATTTGTTGCTAGTGATACGCCACAAAAAAAATGATGTCAACCTAGCTCATGTGGCTCAGTGGTTGAATGTCAACCTATGACTCAGAAGGTCATGTTTTGATTCCTGATCAGGGCACATGCCCGGGTTGTGGGTTCAATCCCCAGTATGCTTGAGAAAGCAGGAGGCAGCTGATTAGTGATTCTCTTTCCCTCTCCCTTCCTCTACGAAATCATTAAAAATATATTTTTAATTATGTTTAAAAAATGATGTCGAAGTCCTTATTTGCCTCAAGATGATGACATTAGCAAATGTAAATAGAAACCTTTATTTTTCATGCATTGAATTGTGGTTTTACTGTGACTGAATCCTAATGTCATCGATTGCTTGGAAAATGTTTATTGTTGACTGCCAAAAATAAGTCATTTTCAAGTGCAATTTCAAACCTTTCAAGTTGGCTAGCAAATTGAATGTTGAAGTCAATAGAATTTGCATTTATGAAGTTTTGCACACAATGAGGTGAATTCTTTAGAATATTTCTACCTATCTCATCCCCTGGAAAATGAGAAAAATGGGACATTAAATTGATTCTTGCAGCTCACCTCCTCTGTCACCTATGACACCTAATTCTTTATCTTGCAAAATTAGAGTGGAATGTCAGAGAATATTTGGTCGATGGTTGAAGAAAATAGTAAATGATGCTGTTATTCACATACAAATGTCAGCACCCAGGGATGCAACAATGCTGTGCTCCTAGATTTGTATTTTCCTACTCACAGCTTTACGAACAAAGAAAAAAAATGAGAGATTTATTGGATTGAATGTTAAGCACTGTTTAAGTCCTGTTTGCAATAAAGATGCTTTCTCCCTTGGAATATTATAAAGTATTTGGGGATCTAAAATGAGTTATTCAAAAAGAAGTAAATCCCTGAGAAGCTATTTAAATTATCTACATAAAATAATCACTATTTCTAGCCCACGATATTAGGGAAAAGATCACTCTTACATTGTTTACTTCACTTTCCTAGCTGAAATAACAGCCGTAATGGTACTTTATTGGACCCTTTCAAAGTGAAAAGGTAACAGCTTTATGTACAATTTACAAATCCACACAATCCTGACATCGGTCGAGACAATAGATAACATTTTTAAACAACCACTTTGCATCAATTCTAAAATACACCTTGCATGATTTGCAATATCTGTAACCACGATTGGAAGGATTTTTGTCACTCACAAAGTACGGTGTGCCTTATATTTGATGAAATACAGTAAGATTAATTATAATATTCAGCCACAGATTACCAACATATTCTTGAAATTTGGGATCCCTTAGAGAATTTCAAGATGGGGTCTGAAAAAGGCGAAGACATTCTTTCAAGGCCTGGAAGCTATTATTTAGGATGGGTTCGCCCACGCATCTTTACTCCATGAGCTTGGTGCTTGAGCAGTACCTTTTTTTAAATGGCTGCTTTCCCAGTCACTTGGAGGCAAACTTTAATTTCCAAATGACCAACCTAGCTGCTCAGGCAATGCAACTGTTTTATTGAATGTCTGGGGTTGGGGAGAATACCAATGCCTGACAGTGTGAAGGTAGCAAACTTCATTACCACTTCCAGAGTCACTGCAACTCGCCTGTGTCACCTTCTGTCTTAAATGTATAGCAGAATGAACAGTGCCACTGTCCAAGACAGAACGCTCGCTGGAAAACCGGCCACAGGGTGGGTGAGAACAACCCTAGTGGATAAAGCACCACCTGGGAATCCAGGAACCATTTCCACTGACCGTTTCTCCATCATTTCCTCGCCAGGCCAGTATCACCTTGCTTATAAAATGGAAATGATTATATTTTCAGTCTCTAGGACATGATAAGCAAATCAAAATCAAATTTACAGCATTTTCGCTCCTTAAAAAGTTTATTTCAATGTAAGCACAAAGGAGAAAAGCAGTCTGATGGAAAGGCCAGAATTACTATTTGTTACGGTGAGTAGAAATTTGATTTGTGAATTTCTCAAGTTACAAGTTATGCTAAGGGAATTTTTGCTAAACAAAAATTATTTGTACTTTTAAAGGTTTGATATCCTACAAATGTGGGGGGATTGCGTTTTTATTGTGTTCCTACTAAAAAATCCCGATTCATCCCCTAAGGCACCTGGTGAGCTGCTTGCTGGCCCATAAAGCAGGTGGCGGCCAGCTGCAGCACTCCTCGAGGAAACAGAATCAGTGCTTGGCCAATTTGTTTAGGCAGGTGGTCGATGAATCTAGGTGGTCTCCTATGCAAGTTTCTTTGTATTTCCAGTCTTAGAAAGTAGTGGCAGAAAAACACAGGGAAGATAGTCAATATAGCGGTAAAGTAAGAAGATCCTTAAATAAAGAACTGAAGCCTGGTCAATGTAGCTCAGTGGTTGAGCATCGACCTATGAACCCAGAGGTCCCCAGTTCAATTCCCGGTTCAGCCACATGCCCAAGTTGTGGGCTCACTCTCCAGTAAGAGGTGTGTAGAAGGCAGTCGATCGATGCCTCTCATTGATGTTTCTATCAATCCCTCTTTCTTCCCCTCTCTTTCTAACATCAATAAAAATATATATTTTTAAAAATAAAGAATTTAAAAAGCCACAAGAAGACATAACTTAGTCTTATGAAGGCTCAGTGACCCAATAATGCAGAGACATGGGTGTGGGTCCTGGCTCTATGACCCCAGCTTAGTCTAAAACTCCCTATGCAGGAGTTCTCCATTAATTCAGAACTGGAGAGAACCCCAGCAATTACTTAGTTCAACACCCTCATTTTCAAGATGAGGAATCTCAGAGGGAGTGAGGGATTTGCCAGCATTCCCATAGCCTGACACGGCCATAAACGGATGGGAATTCAGCCCAGAATTCTTGCCAGTATATATCTCTGCCTCATCTGCGAAAAGAAGTTATCAAATTGAATTATTGTGGAATGCTAGGTAATCTCTAGCACCTCCTGCAACGCTAACATTTCATTTTCACCGTTAAACCAAAGTAAAGGCTTGAGATATCTTAAACATTTACACAGAACACCATTTTAAGCTGGCTAAACTGAGTAGAAAACTAAAAAATGGAAGAGAAGGCACTATTAACTCTTCTATCTCGAACCTCACTGTCAATGTTCACATTCATTCTCAAGCACTTATAGTCAAGATGATGTTTTCCCTTTATTTACTATTTCCACTTGCAAACACTACTCTGTTTCAAACTTCCAGGAACCTGCAATAACATCACATTAAGCTAAGTAATAAAATGCCATTATTAGAGCGACAAGAATCTTACTACCTGAAGTTATAAGGCTGTCTCCCCTACCAACAGGGATGGTGTGAGGATTAATGAGATATTTAGAAAGTGTTTTATGCATAAGGAGAAAAAGGCCTCATAAATGCAAAGAGGAATAGCAGTAGTTTATCTCCCATCGACGGAGGAAAGCCTGTCTAAACAGATGGACCTGGAACTGTGTCTTGAAACTGAGAAAACACTACCCATGTTAGAAGAGGCTTAGGAAAACAGGAGCTTCTTGGGGAGGGGGGGGGATTGCCTCTGAAATAGAGAGGATATATTCTTTAGACGTCTCCCTAGCATGGCCAACCTCCTGGGTGTGCCCAGGACTGAGGTGTTTCTTGGGATGCTGGATTTGCTGTGCAAAAACCAGAATAGTTCCAGGGAAACTGGCACCAATTGGTCGCCCTGTTTGTAGCAGTTTTCTTTTCAATGGTTTTCATTTCTTACAGCACTCACTTTCTAATATTTTAACTCAAACTCTGAATTATTGAGTCAACCAGGATGATGGCATATGTGGGGGAAGTGTTCAAACAAAGAATTTAATGCTTACAAGTGAGCTTAGTCTTTGTTCTCAAAAGTCATCATAACTTGGAAACACGCAGGTGAACAAGAAAACTGCGGAGAGCCCTAACCAACTGGTTTGGCTCAGTGGATAGAGCGTCGGCCTGCAGAATGAAGGGTCCCAGGTTCGATTCCGGTCAAGGGCATGTACCTTGGTTGTGGGCGCATCCCCGGTAGGGGGTGTGCAGGAGGCAGCTGATGGATATTTCTCTCTCATCGATGTTTCTAACTCTCTATCCCTCCTCTCCCTTCCTCTCTGTAAAAAAACCAATAAAATATATTTTAAAAAAAGAAAAGAAAACCGCAGAGACATCCACCTCTCAGCCACTCTGGTCTGTCTAGAACTAAGAAGCTTGTATTGATCTTTGCACAGTTCCCCACTGTAGTGCTGTTGTGCTTTGTGGCGGAACCTCTGCTCTTCAAGGTTTGACAATGCAGGGGAATTCCCAAAGGACTGTCACTCTGGAATGTCACCACCGATTCCCTGGCCACAAAGGAGCTCCACTGCTCTCTTCAAGACATGCTTGCATAGAGCATAATCCAGGAAGCATCATTCTCAACACTTTTTGGAACAACCAATGTGCTTTTATGTTCTATCATGGGCCTCTCCTAACACTTCTTTTCCTTCTCTTCACTTCTCTTAATTCTTTCTATAAAACTTTCATTTAAGTAACTTTAACAAACATTTACTGCATGTCAGAAGGAAATGAAATATTTTATTTAAAACCTTCCTTTAAAACACTGAATTTCCTTGCCATTACAAAGGTTATAATCCTGGCATTAGGGGCGAAGGTTTGGGAGGATAAATTATGAGCTTCCCAAAAGCAAACATTATACAACCTCAAACTATTATTGCAGTCCGTGTTAGCAATTTGTTTTTCTTTTTTGTTTTTAGTATACTAGAAAATCAAAAAATGAAATGGTCCAGGATGTTCTTACCCTCTGGCAGATTGGCAGATGTTGGGTCCATGGTAAGAATAAACAAGAGAAACTATATATATATATGTAAAATCTCCATTACCCACTGTCAACATTTTTTTTTCACTATAGCCCTGTAAAGAAAATACACTTTCTTTTGCCTCTTTTATGCATTTCCACTTGTCTGGTTAATTTGATGAGGCACACATTAACAGAAAAACAGGCGAAATTAACTTCAAAGCTATACTCCATGGTGACCTTGTTCTGTAGCAATTAATCATACACAAGGAAAAAAAATTAAAAAAAAAACATTCACCCAGGTACCTATCCTCATTTTAGCATACTAATTATCTAAATAGAGTTACAGCTGCTATGGCAGCTTTCCTGCCTCTCACCCCTGGTGTATTAGTGACTATCTGGCCACATTGCTATTTTTTATTGTGTAATGTTGTTTGAAAAAGAAGCACCACGTGAAACCATTGTATCAGGTCACATTGGGAAGACTTTCCCATTTCCATCCTGCACCCCTTCCCAAAGTTACATGGGTTTTCTCAGCCCCCTGCACATGGATAATTGTGTCCTCTTCCCAGTTGTCTGACCATATAAACACTGGCTTTAACATTTTTCCACATAGCTGAAGCCAGAGACTACAGTTATAGGGGACACCTAACAACAGGAACTCCCTTTGAAAAGTGATGTAGAGACCCCATATTTTAATCATGAAGGTCAAAGAAAAGAATGCAAAATATTTATTTTCCAAATGTGAATAAACATCCAAATATACTTTTATAATATGACATGAAAGCTGTCAAAAGCAATGTAAGTTTAGCCATTATTGTTTGTAATTGTCCACAAAAGTTTGAAACTAACAGGTATTTTTGTGTACTTACTTTTTTCACAGGACAAAAGGCTGAGGAAAAGGTGACCTTGAGAAGCTGACCACATAGTGGAAACATAATGGAAAAATACAATCCACTAAAAGAGTCTTAATTCATGCCGAAATAAAGTAGAATGGATGAGGGCTATATGAGAAAGAAGTTACAAGTGTTTGAAAGGGATTTGGCGGGAGAAGGAGGACAAGAAAATCTTCCTGGAAGGGGTATCATTAGACATGGAATTTGAAGAATGAATAGAATTTTGACATAGAAAAGAGGGGTAATTCTTCCCATTTTCTTCGTTAGCATCAATAAGAAGATGGTATTTTACTGTTTGTCTTGATTGATAACCATCTAATCTAATAAAAGCGTAATATTGAAATTGACCATTTCTTCGGGGTGCCTAACCCACGCCCAACAGCCAATCAGAGCGACTGTATGCAAATTAACCCAGCCAAAATGGAGGCCAGCACTCACGGAGCTGCTAGAGTAAATAGGCCACTTCCATTGCAGCAGGAGTAAAACTGTTTGCCAGCCAGCTGGGTTTCTCCCAGCTCCAGGCAACAACATATTTGCAACATTGTCTCAATTATAGAAGCCTCGGAGTTGAACCAAACAGCAGTCCTGGCTGCGAGGCAACATTCTTTCAATTTTAGAAGCCACAGAGCTGAAGCAAACAGGAGGCTTTGTTACCTGCCTAGGCCTTGGCTTAAAGGAACAGTGTATCAATTATAGAAGATAAATAAACCCCAGAAACCTGCTTCCAGCCAGCCTTGCTGGGACATTGGGTCAATGGGAGCTGTGGGCAGTCTGAAAGCCTGAAAACAGCTCTCAGTCTGTCACCCAGGCTGGCCACACCCCATTGGGGTGAGGGTCCCCACTGGGGAGCTTGACAAGCCTGCAAACAGCCATCAGCCCCTCACCCAGGCTGGCCAGGTACCCCAGTAGGGACCCAAAACTTGAAGGGACTGTGGGCAGCCTGAAAATGGCCCTCAACCCCTCACCCAGGCTGGTCAGGCACGCCAGCATGTGGACATCCCCAGAGGGGTCCCAGACTGTGAGAGGGCACAGACCGGGCTGAGGGACCTCCCACTGAGTGCACAAATTTTTGTGCACCAGGCCCCTAGTGGTGACATAAAGAGCATGCCCTTTATCTGCTTAGCTTATGGTCATTAATTAGGAGATGTTGCTGGTTAAGACCCTCTGGAGTCAGATTCTGGTTCTTCCACTTACTAGCTGTGTAGCCCTGGGCACATTACTAATATGCTCTATGCTTGGTTCCTTAAACTGTAAAGTGAGCACAATATCTTTCTACTTCACAGACTTGTTAGATGATTTTGTGTGATAAGACATGCGGGAAGTTTTGGGAGAGCCTGAAACACAGTAAGTAATTTTTACATGTTAGTTGCTCTGAATTCTGGCAGGGGTAGCAGCATGAACAAAAAAAATCACAAAAGTGGGGAAAACAGATTGTGCTGAATCAAACACATGGGCTCATTTGAATGTATGACAGGAAAACCACCAGGGAATTTGTGATTTTTATAGGAGCACAGCGTAAAGTTATGAAAGAAAGCCCAGTTCAAACAACCAAAGACCAGTCACACTAGAGTGGAGGCTGCATCTGTACCACTTCATAAGCTATTACAAAAAGGAACCCAGCGATGGAGGAGTCAGTGAGGATAGAAGTCTCACAATTGGCATGGCTCAGAACGGAAACACCCGAAGCAGTAACACGAAAGCAATAAAAAAGTGATAAGGAAGGGGAAAGGAGGTACAGAATTCCCTTCCTACAATACACTTTACTCTCATTCACTCAAAGTATTCAAAGAGAGAAAATTTGACGTAATCTAATGAAGTTATCCACCCCTAGTGACTACACAAAATATTGCTAAGCACAGAGAAATAAAATATAAAAGTAAAATCTCCCTTTTGAGAAACGAAACGTACAGGAAAAGGAAAATATTTTAAAATAATTTAACATAATTTGACTATAGACAGATGTGAAAATGACACTAACCTTAACCAAGTATTATAAATGAGGTTTAATCATTATTCTTGCTCTTACCAATGTCAGAGAATTCCAAGAGAATCAGCGTAGTAATAATAAGCATGCATATTATTTATGCAGACATGGCTTTCAATCCCTCATAGAAAAGACCCTATGGAAATGAAATAATTTATTTCATTTCAAACACTGTACTTCAGGTTTGCTGTTTCCTTGGTAGCTGGGAATATGCTACTGAGGTTTTAATTTTCCCAGCTAGTGAGATGTTCTTTTCGTATACATTAACTTTTTTCCTTCCCCTCTAACCTGGACTTTTCACGATGGGTATACTAGTCAGGCTACACAACAATTTAAATTTAAGAAGCAGATGTATCATGTTACAGATCACAGGCCGGTCACAGACCTGAATAAATAGCCAGCAACAGACAGGCTCAGGAAATAGGTGGGAACCAAAAGGTAACCAGGCAACAGAAAACATATCCTGGTTCTTACCAAACATCTGACTAAGCTCCCGGCCCACCAGGCCAGGAATTCTGCAGCTCCGTAGAACCCTGCCTCTGCAGCACGATCCCTAGTGGTTAACAACAGCCTGTGCAAAGCAGACAGACAGCTGCCTCGCCCTAGCTGCCGGTGGCAAAAAAAAAAAAAAAAAAAAGTTCAACTCCTTTATGGCTATTATTCGCTCCCGTGACCGAATTTCTCCTGTGCTCATCTCTGTGATAAAATGTGTTCCTAGACCCTCCCTCCAACGTCTACGTGGGCATCCACTTCTGTCCCAGTCACAAACGCAGTGTGGAGGTTTGTGCCTGAAACACAAAACAGAGGCAAGTAGAGATATTGCTGTGCACAGACGAGGCTCTACAGTCCCAGGTGGTAAGTCTGTTTGCCTGACCTGCCTGGCACGTGGTAGATATTTCACATGGAATAGTCCTCACATGTGTATGTGTATGTAGACATAAGTGTGTGTACCAATAGAAATACAATCAGCCAATTCAGTCACTGCAAATAGAAAAGTTGAACACGATGTCGTTAAAAAACAAAACCCTAGTTGTAGTATTCGTAAGATGAATTAAGTGTGGGCTAACGTAGGCAAAGTCGTTCTTCAGATTAAGCAAAGAGGGATGGAGGTATTTCTTAGACTGAAATTTTAATTCTGTTGTATAGTCAGGATGGGTTGCATGACTCCTCACCACTGGAGAAGGAAGGGGAGGAAGGGAACAACCTCCTCTGGCATCTGTGGCAGGCAGACCGTGCCATGCGGGTGGCAGAGAAGAACCTCACAGCCCATTAGGTGGTAGCGCTGCAAGGATATCGGGCATATTGATAAGAATGGTTTTAGTCAATCTAAAGAAATTAGAATATTTTTCAATTATATTTTACAGAGCACTTATTTTCAGTAACACCAAATGGTTAAAGAAATAAAGATATCCTGGTCTAACACAGGAAAACAATAGTATAAACAAAATAAAGCTGGTTTCTTTGATCATATTTTATAACCTCTTACTTGGTAATGTGAATTGTAGATATGCTGAAATAAGAAAAAAACACCTTAATGCTTCCAGACTGAACTGAGGGATCCTGATGTTCTACTGAACAAAGTTTGTGAAATGCTGCTCTCTACTTTGAAGCGAGAAGTGTGGGAAATGGCAGAGCTTCAGAAATCTGTGCAATTAGCATGTGGACCTTGATAAAAGAAATTTCTTATCTGAAAATGAGCCATGTCAGGATTAAATAAAAACATAAAAAGGAAGTGCTGCAGAAGCAGGTGATAAAAGGTATCTCCACACTGTCCACACGGAATGAGGACAGACACTTCTTTCAAAAAGTTCTCTGGTAAAGAGGAGTTCAAAGTAAGACCAGAAACACACCTAAGATCCATACGTAAAGTGTAGATTAATGTCTGTGTGTCTGAATATAATTATTTTTCTGTTTAGTAAACAGAAAGTGGATGGTTCCATGTTGTGTATTCATACATTTTTTTAAAAAAAACTGAGTCAGCCCCTCTGCTTTTTTCTAACAGGACCACGACCAAATTTATTAACTAAAATTAAATGGCCTTGAAATTCTATGTCTGACAATGGACAAACCAGATAAGGATACCAATTATGGGAGGATATATAGACCAAAACTTTCCTGTTTTTACAAACCAGATGTTACAATGGCATTTAAATGAAAACAAACAAACAAATATTCAAATTAATTGTGGGTATTCATAATAAAAAAAACTTCGATAAAATGTTTCCATTTTAACAATAGGAAGAATATTGTTAAACAGAATATGTACATATTATGGCTAATTCAACTAAAAAGTGGTGAAAAAAGAAAATGTCATTGTAACACAAAACAAATATCTTGATTGATATGTTTGAGCAGATTTTATCTTATTTCTGTGAAAATAATTCACAGAATAACAGGAGCATGTTTGTTTGAATTTCTGTGTAGCATACAGAATGAATTTTGATCAAGAAAGTTTAATTAAGAGTCATTGAAAATTATAAAAATTGCTTTAGTATTAAAAATAAAACCACCTTATTTTTTCATTTATTTCCCATATAGTTCTTCAACCATGATAAGAAAAATCAGTACTGAAATGAAGTTGGGAAAATTCCAAATAGCAGAATGTGAAAGGATTTGATAGAGAAAGTTGAGTTTAAAACAATATGAGGAATTTGGCCATTATAAGAATAAGTAAATGGGGGAAATGTGGCATAGAGAATTCTTTGATCAGTATTTATTTTAAAAGTTCAAACGGTGACTGAACTCACAGGGCTTTTATCTGTGGAAAAGCATGAGTGCTAATACAGTCACTTATATAACCACAGAGGATGAAAGATATGAAAGCAAAATTAAATTTTCAATGAAGCAATTGCCAACCACTTTGCCATTTAAAGTAGGATGAACTAGCAGCTGCATAAAATAGTGTTTATTTCATTTTTGACCTTTGAGAGTCATACTATTTGTTGATAAAACCCTACGTTAAAAAAACTGAACAAAACTGGTAATAATCACTATAAATCAAACTTTATGAATATGCAATGTGTCCAATCCTAGTGGTTTTGCTGACGATATCATTAACATTTTTATCTGTTCTTTGAATAGCTCACAATATATATTTTTAACAGATAATAAAAATATTGAAAAGACATAATAATGTAAGATATAAAATGGATATATTTTAAAAGAATAACGTGGAAATTCTAATTTCATTAGACTGCCTTGCTTTCTTGCCTCCCAATCTTAGAAACCTGAGTATAATTCCAAATTGAAGGGATTTACCACTGTTCTTCAATGGGACATCTTTAATCAGTAACTGTGTTCAACACTTCACTAGCAGAGCATTTTAAAAATTATTTAGCAAACATATCTAGATATCATTTTCTATGTGCCAGTGCTTTGATATCTGATGCTTGCAACTCATTTTATATTTACAACAACCCTATAAGAAAGATAATTTATAGATGAAGAGAGGCAGACACAGAGGCAGACATAACTTGCCTGCAGTAACACAACTAGTAGCTGGGATCCTTAAAAATCTGCCTAGGTAATCAAGTTCCAGACTAAGTTCTTTATCATTAGGTTTTGTTGCCTTGCCGTGCTCAGAATAAATTTAAAATCCATTCACGATTACAGGATTTTGAACTAAATTTAATCTTATTTCTAAAGGTATCTCACTTATACAAAATGTACAATCAACTTTAAAATAAGAAATGTATTACATTTTAATATACATTTGACAGTAAACTGGAAATCATGTCAATAGAGTCCTAGTTAAGGGGAGATGTGGAACTATCTAAATATTGAGTAATCTTAGTCAAGCTGTATGTTACCATATGACTCATTCCCTTTTAGTATATAAATGGAAATTTTAAAAATATAAGCTATGAAGGTAAGATTATGTCAATGAAGCAATAGCACAAGGTTGAAAATTTATTTTCAAATTAATCCATAGTCAGCTAATATCACTACCAAATAGATTATTCAATTTTGTCTCATTAAAATTAAATATGCTTGACCAGATGACTATGAAAGCTATTTTTATTCATCAGCTTTTATTTTACTTCAGACAATAACTTGCATCTATCTGGCTGGAATACATTGAAAGACAGTTTTGGAAGTAAAGGGCCTCTCCTCTCCATCACTCCCATCATTCCCTTGCCCTGTGTTGTCCTCCATAACTGCAGAAATGCAGTCAGAACTAGGGGAGTTAGAGCTAATCCATGGAGGGTATCGAATCAAGCCAGAGATATTAGAAGAACTAAGGAGGGTGGAGAAGGCCAGCTGTAAGCCAGAAAACCAAACCTTGGGGAAAGCCAAATCAATAAGGCACAAAAATAACAATAGAAAAGCCAAATAGATAAAGCCAGAATGCCTCAAGGACATTGTACACATGAGAAGTAGGTGAAGACTGGGGTAAACCTAAGAATTTGTCTGCATCGTGTGTTCTTGTGAATGTGTCTGCTGAGTTTGCAGAAGCTTAGTGATGGGTTGCTGACAATCACACACTAGGTCCTGCTGTCATCCAGGGTAGGACGAGGGTTCTTTAAGGTCTTCCCTTTCTCTGAGACATTCTTGGGACCATAGGAGTGGAATAGTATTTAGTGGTCATAGGTGTTTCCAGGCTCGGTTGGCCCATAACTTCAGATATTGCAAATTGCAAAGTGCTGTAACTGGCGTGGCAGCTTGACAAATCAACATAGATTTAAACACATGATCTGATTCTTCTTACCCAATAGTCCAAACAGTTAGAAAGTATAGGCACAGAGGAAAGTCCTGCAAGTTATATTCAAAATAGACTGGTAAAATCCATGGCCATGGACATGGGTTTAAGGGAGGAGGGAAAAGAAGGAAAGCAGAGGCATCTGTTGTGCTGAGTTGTGTAGCACAGTAGTTCATAAGCCAGAAGAAGATATAAGCATATTGGTAGAGATAACAGAGAGAACGTAACATTTCTTTTTCTGGCAGTATATTATGACTTGCTCGATCAGATATCAGAAATATAAGATTGATGTCTTAAAAATTACTTCTGAGAACATTAGAATTATAATAATGATAAGAGTTTTTAGTCACACGAAACCTGCTCCTCTAGGATGCTGCCACCTGGCTTTACTTCCTCTACTTGTGCTTGAGTTAAAATGTCCCCTATTGCACCTCTCACTATTATAGGCAGCCATTTACTGTGCAAGCTGAGCGCCCATCCAATCTCTAACCCGCATTTTTTTTTCAGTTTATTGATCAAAATGTTTATGAAGTGCTGGCTTTGATGGGGACTGTGATTGTCACTTGAGATTCAACTTCTCTCTATTCTTATTTCTACTGTTATAATTAAGTGCCTCATAATTATTTTCAACTAAGTAACAGCTTTCCTGCCTGATTCTGACCATGTCCTTTTCTATCTTGTCTCTTTATTATTCCCAGAATTATTTTTTAACACACAAGCCTGATTATGTCAAGATCCTGACATAACTCAAACCCATCATGAGCGGTCCTCTGCTCATCCTTGGGGTCTTTCTCTTTCTCCTCCTCAGTTACATTCAACCTTCATCTCCTGAAGTAATTTCACCTTAAGAACATGAATTTATCTTTCTCAACATTAACCTTTAGCTCACCCCCCCTTCCCTCTTTTCTATATTCCTGAGTGTCACCTTCTGTTTTTTAGAACTCATTCCAAACGACACCTCCTCCAGGATGCCTTCTCTAGCCAATCGCTCCTGACACATCTGGTTTAGAAACTCCTTCAAGGGGTTTTCATAAACACCTGTGCACATCTTTATCTTAAAGTTTGTCATACAGTTATAATCGCTATCTGTGTATGGTATGGCTCTTCCCACACATTAAGCCTTGGCAGGCACTGTATCTTAATTTGTGCTTACCATATATGATAAATCTTTTGAAATTTTTGATGAAAGAATACATAGAAGAACATCTCACTTAGGTAAACATCAAACATCTGAAAAGTTGACAAGATGAAAATTATACATGACAGAAAAAAGAAGATAAAATAACAAAGAAGATCTTAAATGTTCTCACCACAAAAATGAAACGATAATTATGTGATGGGATAGAAGTAGTAGCTAAAGCGAAGGTGGCAATCATATTGCAATATATAAAAGTATCAAATCATCACGCTGTACACCTTATACTTACACAATCTTGTAAATCCATTTTATCACAATTTGAAAAAAATTAAGAAAAGAAAGATGCCTCTCTGGGCATAACACAAATGTAAAAGCAAGTTCCAGATGGGAAAGAAATAATTACAGGGAACATGAGTGAGAAACAACTTTTTTTCTCGCAGTAAATGACAGCAAAGTGGCTAATGTGGGCAAAGTCAGCATTTGGAACTGGAAGAATGAGCAAACAGCTAGAAAAGTCTCCAAAACTAAGTTCTGACTGGGAATCATGAGTAATTGCACTTAAAAAGACAAGTGAAATGTGTCTAAAGAAATAGATGAAGCTTCACAGTAAGTTCTATGAAAAAGTCATATAAACGAGAAGAGACAAAAGAATTTGATGGCTATAACTTAGTGTAAAACTCCTCAGCATTAAATAGTGGGTATGTTAGCCTTGATTACCTCGCTGGAATCGTGTTTTCCATATTTCTGCACTAATAAGGTTACTTTCCACCTCTTTTCATACTGTACTCTTTGAAATAGTCACTAAGTTACACCCACACTTAAGGAGTTGGGAGTTATGTTCTACCACCTTTGGAAGGAGAGTGTATCTATGTAAATAATTTAGAATGATTCTGTATGGGAAATTTGCCTCTTCTTTCTCTTTATTTATTTAATATCATTATTTATATTACTATTGAAAGGAGTTTTAGAGGTAAAATAGGCAGGTTTAGGGAGTTTTAGGAATAAAGAGGGTCCATGGAGGAGGAAGGCATAGGTGAGGGCATAGAGTTGCCAAAGGCATACCGGTACATTCACGTAGAGAGAGAAAAATAAAAAGGGGTGCCACAGGATAAGAAGAGAAGAAGCTATCCACTCACAGAAGACAGGGGAAAGCCACAGGGTATGGTGAGAAAAAGGAAACAAACTTTCAAAGATAGAGAAATGCTGACAAATGGGAGAAAGAGGAAAACAGATTTTCATAGGAGATAGAGAATTCTACCACTGAAGGGGGAGAGGAAGAGGGGGCACCATGTGGGGTTTGGGCTTTGATATAATATTCTGCCAACTGGAAGGCAGTATGAAGAGACAAAGAACTGCGGCCTTTATAAACCTTAGCAAAAAAGAACTTAGTGGATTACCCCCTTGGGACCCCCGCCCTATGTGTGAGTCAGTATTTGCTTCCAATAAATTTTCCACCCTTTTCATCAACCACCTTTTTTCCATGACTTCATTCTCCAAATCCATCTGGACAAGAACCCGAGAAGGAAATCACCCTTGCACCCTGCTCAGGAAAATAATCTGAATCACTATGGACTCGTGCATACTTGTTATATAATTTGAGTTACAGTCCATCACTATGGTTATTTATTTTGTTGCTCAAATTGTACCAACTTTGGCCACTGGGGGTTCCTGCATCTCTAACATACCTTTTGCTTGGGTTTCTGAGCGCTTTATTACTCTCTAGCTTTAAAAGATGCTCCAAGCTCATCTTGAATATTTCCTGCCCCAACCATAATTTGTCTAAAGAACATTGGTTCCTTGTATTAGACAACTAGAGGCCCAGTGCATGAAAATTCATACACAGGAGCTCAGCCTGCCCCCTCTCACAGTCCGGGAGCCCCCAGGGACAGGAGGCGATACCCCATCACACCTCTGATGCTGCCACTGATAGCAGCGCAAGCCTTGGCCGGCCTGGTTACCTGAGCCTTGGGCAGCCCTGGGCAGCTGAGCAGCCACCATCTGAGGCTTGCCTGGACCTCGGACTGGCCTTGGGTGCCTGGAGGGCCAAGAGGACTGGGGAACTCCGGAGGCAGGCTGGCCGGGCCTTGCAGTGTGCCTGTCGTCCCAGTGGGGCTGAGAGGACTGAGTGCCGCCATCTTGTGGCTGTGGGCACCACCATCTTTGAGGGTGGGGGGGCCAATTAGCATATTCCCTCCTTATTGGCTGTGGGTGCCACCATCTTTGTGACAGCATGAGGGTCAATTAGCATATTCCCTCTTTATTGGATAAGATGGCATGAGAAACTGAGATACTGAGTGTAGTCACTGCTACGGGAGTGTCTTTGCTTCTAGGCCCCCTGAACAGACAGACCTAGCAAATATATGTATGTATGTTAACCTGTGAAATAGGCCTGTCTATAATTATTCATATATCTATCAGTATCAACATTAAGTTAAATATTCGTTCATATTAATGTCTTCAATGCTAATCCAGTTTCATTCCACCCTTCTGCCTTGTTAATTTGAAAAGTTCAATGCACACAGTTCGCACCATCCATTTATTTTATCCTTAATTTCAAGTGCTCGTGTGCCCTTACATTGATTTGGAGAACTGTTGTTACCTGAGTCCTTACATCCAAATCCTACTACTAAAACAATGTTACATTTGCCTTGGGGCAACAGGCTAGGTGCCATTGAAGCAATAAAAGAACAGAGTGAAGTAGGAAGGATCACATGTATTCAGGGGAATTAAGATGTTCCATGCTCCTAGAGTGCTTGGGGGCAGAGAGAGGGTGCAGGTGGAGAAACCTGTGTGATGATCCTGGGAGTAGACAGGGACCAGATCAGGAAGAACTGTATGGGCATATCCTTCCATCCAATGTTCATCCAATATAATTATCCCTCAAAATTACTGCTGTAATTACCTATGAATAAAATACTTAGGTAGTTATGATTTATTTCTCTATTATTTGTCTAATTTATTCTACATTACCAGTAGCATTATATCTGTCTTTTTAAATCTTATGTGAAAAGGTTTGAACTCCTTTGAAAGTGAGACACGTTAAATCTAAATATTGTAAATAAGTGTAATAAACGAACCTTTCTGATATATTCTAATTCTTTCCCAGTTTGATAAGTTATTTGCAGATAAATGCAAAAACAAGAATCTTTTCTTCTCTTAAAACAATGTAAAAAGATTTTTAAAAAACTAGCATATATCACCAAATGCAGTTTCACTGAATACAATTCAAATATCAAGTGTGTGATCCACTTTAGAAGAGGGAGATAATATACTGCAGAGCACAAAGACAAAATAAACGTATTTTTCTGTGTGAATATGTTTTCTAAGATCTGAGGGGTGATCTTCCAGTTATTAAAAATAAAACATTTTAATACAAGTATTATAAATAAATCTCACATAATTTTAGAATGAAATAACCACCTGAGGCCAGAAATAGAACAATTTTTGTAAGTCATATTTTCCAATTTAAGAATTATTCAATTTCACACTGTACCTGTTGGGGATTAAGTTGTGTATTTATGCCACCACGAAAGAGTAAGTGAGGAAAACAAAACAAACACCCAAAACTAAATGTCACTTTTTTTATTGTTTCCATTCTTAAGGAAAGTATTGATTACAGAGACTTGGAAATGAATAATGATGAATGAAAGAACTAATTTCCACTTGGAAGGGTCCAGAAGTCATCTATCACAAATTTCCTTCTCTTGCAAATAAGAAAACTGAGGTCCTGGGAGGTTAAGCGATTTACCCAAGGTTCTCTAACTAGATATGGAAGTTGATTGATTTCTGGTTCCCAGCTCTTCCCAATGCACCCTGCTCATAATTTCACTTTGCCATGTTACTCTTTTTTCACATAATAAAAAAAGTGCCTGCATGTCATTGTTTTAACTGCAATAATGTTAGAAAGAAAATTCACCAGAACGCTTGTTTATAAGGCATCAATTTCAAGAGAATCAATTAATGTTGCAAAGTAATGAGATTCTGTGTTTAAAAAAAAAAAAAAAGCCAGCAGAGCAATAGACCAAGATGCAAAAGAAAAGGGCCTTACCCTCGCTGTCATTTAATCTTTATGTACCCTTCAAACGGGTAACCTTGGTGTTAAAGGTAAAGGAGTCAATTGTGTTACATTTTATGCCCAATAGTGACAGTGAATTTGTGAAATGCTTTCAGAAGCAGAGAGCTTAGCTGGCTGTCCTACAACAAAGTAAATAAACATATTGCTATAGCTTGTTTTTTAGAGAGGCCTACTTTCCTTATTCACCTATTAAATCTATCCATTAACAGAAAGAAAACAATGCAAAGTATGGGAGGAGGGGTTGCAGGAGAAATTAGTTCTAAAAGTTCTATTAATGACCTTCTAGCAATTTGTGAGGATAGACTAATTTCCTTCCCCATAAGTCAAATAGACTATGAGGAGTTCAATTAAATACTGGTGAAATGAAGGAAAAGTATTCCAGAATCACTTAGGAAACTGTCTTTGCATTTGGCACTGAACACCTACAAAACTAAGGAAATCTCTTCAGCTATGGATCCTCTGATTCAGCTAGACAGCAGTTTTCAACCTGTGGGTTGCAACCCCTTTGGGGGTCGAACAACCCTTTCATAGGGGTCGCCTAAATACATCCTGAATATCAGATATTTACACTGCGATTCATAACAGTAGCAAAATCACAGTTATGAAGTAGCAATGAAAATGATTTTATGGTTGGGGGGTCACCACAACATGAGGAACTGTATTAAAGGGTTGCGGCATTAGCAAGGTTGAGAACCACTGAGCTAGAAACATTTGCCAATAAAGGGAATTTAACTTCTACTAGTTTGATAAAATTCACTAATGAAATCAAAATCTTTCATAGAGACCATTTTAAAGCACAGCTTGGTTTGGTTTGGCTATACTTAAATGATTGCGGGAGAAAAAGGAAATAAAATTCACAGATTTTCTTGTGAAATATGTCTACCGTTATTGCCAAGCACATATCCCACTATAAACTCCTCCCTCTCTCTCTCTCTCTCTCTCTCTCTTTTCTCTCTCTCTCTCTCTCTCTCTCTCTCTCTCTCTCTCTCTCTCTCTCTCTCTCTCTCTCTCTCTCTCCCTCTCTCTCTCTCTCTGTCTCCAGGAAAGAAAAGAGTCTCTGGTAATAATCAAATAAGAAATAAGGTGTGTACGTCTCACCCATGTCATTGTCCATGAGCAGCTTTTGTATATCCCTTGATCTAACTTTTTGCTTGACTTTTGAATTGATGACATGACCACCAACTTCTATATATTTGCTGTTTCCTGACTACTGCACCTTGATTTGACATTATTTCTGATATGAGTTCTCCTTGTTATACTTTTGTAATAACTTGGTTATTACTTAACAGGAAAGGAGCAAAAGGGAGACCATGTCATTTACCCAGCTTTACCAAGAAGCTTCAGTTAACATTCTCCAAGTATGTTCCCCACAGAACACTGGGGGAAGGGACTGGACAATAGACACATGTCCAGTCGCATCTGGGTGACATGGGAAGATGCTTACTGTCAGGCACACCTGGGAGTGAGTCAGTGGTCAGAACAGCCATGGCCACTGCAAAGGTGCAGAATCTGAAATACTTTACTTCTAAACAAAGAAAGTAAGTGGCTCTCTTACTCCCTAGGGGCTCCTGTTGCAGGGGGAACACTCCCCTACATTCACCCACATGGCTCACCACCATGGGAACCCACACAATGGACTGATCGACTGAATGAGGCTGCATCGGATTCAACTCCACCATGGAACAGAAACTCTAGACACTGGCCCTGCTTTTAGTTTTAATAAACCCCCAACCTCATTATTTTCCATGACTATTTTAAAGACAAATTGGATTTTGCAAACCAAGATATATAATTCCACACAATTAAAAATCATTCATTCTCCTGTGCGAGTTTTAGAAAAATCATTTTCTGAAGATATCACAAGAACCCCACTCCCACTAGTGACAGAGGAATTTCACCTGTCCCATCAATCCTCTGCCAACACTTTGCTTGGCGTGATTTCCTTACCTGATTCTGACCCAATATTTGGTTTTCTTCATCTATCCTGTTTTTGAACTCTGGTTCTATTTCTGAGATACACCTCTCACAGCCCCTCTGTGTGGGGAGGTTCTCCTGACACTTTCTATTATAGAAGTAACATAATCTATATATATGAAAAGCCAATGCCCATGATTACCATGACAACCAAACGACCAGTCACCATGAGGTACATTGAGTACCTCTCGATCCCTCCCCAACCCTACCCCGGCGGCAGGACTGGGGACTGGCTAGTGGGCTGAACAGCTGACCTCTTTGTTCCTGTCTGCAGCCCACAGGCTCCAATGGATTAGAAATGGTAAACGGGGGAATCAGGGTGGCTGTCAGGCCGTTGGGATCACCAGCTCATCCCAGGCTGCTCAGAGGTTCAGGCCTGCGGGAAAGCTGGCACCAGCGACTTCACCTTCATGCTCATGCGCCAGGAAGCCACTGATGGAACTCAGGGCCCGTCATGCCAGGGTGGGTAGGTCGCAGGCATGCCCCGCAGCTTCCGTCAGCACCTCAAACCCCAGCAGCAGTGGCAGCACCTGCAGTGGTGCCCATATAAGCAGGCAGTGCGTTCCATCAGCAGTTGGCCCAGTGCATGCGGATGGAGGTGAAGTCACTGGTGCCTGCTTTCCTGCAGGTCTGAGCCTCAGAGCAGCTGGGGATGAGCTGGTGATCCCAACAGCCTGATATCCCAGTGATGGAGATGGCATTCGGCCTGGGGACTGGAAAACGGGCAGAAGATGGCCCTGATTGCAGGAGACTGGGCTCTAGGGACCCTACCCACGAGTTCGTGCGCTGAGCCTCTAGAAATTAAATAAATTTTAAACATTTGGCTATGGTGCTTTTTAGATAAAATACTCAAAATCTAACTTTCCAAGTATTTTTTTCAAGATCACTTGAGTTAATACTTTAAATCAGTGGTTCTCAACTGGCCCTTTAAATACAGTTCCTCATGTTGTGACCCAACCATGAAATTATTTTTGTTGCTACTTCATCACTGTAATGTTACGACTGTTATGAATCATAATGTAAATGTCTGATATGCAGGATGGTCTTAAGCGACCCCTATGAAAGGGTCATTCGACCGCCAAAGGGGTCACGACCCACAAGTTGAGAACTACTGCTTTAAATGTAATGAATTCTTCATGAGTCAACCCAAACTACGCAGTAGTAGTGTTTCAATGCTCATGAAATTCCTTTGAAATTCCAATGTTTTGGAGACCATACTACCTTTGAATATTCCAACTGTAGAGGTTAAAAAGGAAACACAATAATAGTAACATTATAATAATATATTAGCATCATCTTTTAAGTACTATAAATTTCTATTGTGGTACCTGACTTCTCATTGGAGCTTAAAATTATATTATTACTGAATAATGTTATAAAGTATTTGCCGATTGCTTTACAAATGAGAAAAACAACACCTAAATAATTTAAGCATTTTATTCAAGATCATGGGTGAAGTGAAAGAGCTCAAATTAGAAATTGGGTCTTTTATGACTTTAAAGTTGATCTTGTTAGCCATTTTGCTAAATTCCTACTAAGAAGCCCAACTTTGATTACCCTAATTATCTACTAAAATGAAAGCAAATTCAATGGGTGACTCTAACTAAAAGCATTAAAGAAACTGTATTTTTTTAAACCTTTAAAAGAAGTATGCCCAACCCTGACCAGTTTGGCTCAGTGGATAAAGCATCAGTGTGTGGACTCAGGGGTCCCAGGTTCGATTCCAGTCAAGGGCATGTACCTTGGCTGCGGGCACATCCCCATTGGGGAGTGTGCAGGAGGCAGCTGATTGATGTTTCTCTCTCATCGATGTTTCTAACTCTCTATCCCTCTCTCTTCCTCTCTGTGAAAAATCAATAACATATGTATTAAAATATATATATGATGCTTCTGATCCTCTCTAATAAACATTAAAAAAATAAAATAAAAGAAGTATGCCCAAAGGGAAGAAAAATCAGTTATTCTCATATATAAGAATGGGTGTGTATTGGCATAAACGCCATGGGAAACTACTTGGCAGTTTTGCTAAAGCTACACATAGTTGTACCCTGTGACCACCAATTCTGCTGGGTATGAGTATGTACTCAAAAGAAATAAGTGCATACATCTACTAAAAGGCATGCACAGGAATTTTCATACGAGCTTTGTTTCTAAAGCCTAAACTGAAAGCAGCCTAAAAGTCCATAAAGAATAAAATGGATTAAACATATTCTGGTTATAGTCATACAATGAGGGTTCTAACAACGAAAAATGAACAACTATGCATCTCACAGACATAAAATGGAGCTACAGGACCCTGACACAAAACAGTAGCTGCACGGATCCATAAAGTTCAAAATCAGGGAAAACTGAACTCTGGTGATAGTGGTGAGACAAGTATTTTCCTTTGAGTGAGTAGTATTGACTGGAGGAGGCAAGGGGTCATTCTACAGTGCTGGGAATAGTCTGCATTGATGTGCGTGTTGGGTGTACTCTGATACGCATTCATAAGCATTCATTGTATAACCAAGGTGTGCATTTGGAATCTATGCTTCAATCTTTAAAAAGCAAAATGGTCTAGCATGAGATAAAAATACCAGTTATTCTTTATTAAATGTTACAACAATCCTAGAAGATACATAATTTGAAATGCTGACTTTGATTGTAACTTTTATGTAGGCCAACTTCCTTCCAAATTACAAGATTCTAAGGAAGAATCAGTCAATTAGTACTGAGAATATTGCACCACCTTTTGGAGAAAAAGGGAAATACGACATCATTTTCTCATCATACTGGGAAATAAACTCAAGATGGAATAAAAAGTTAAATATAGTAAAGGCACTAAAAAAGTACCTAATCAGATATAGGATATTATTATTCTATTACTCAGTTGAATAAATGTATGTATAAAACTCTATTTGAAACCATAAAAATATTTTGAAGTATCTTCTTTTGTATTTTAAATTTTCTCATCATCAAACACTCAGAAACAGAATTTGAAAAGCAAATAAGCTTTTACAAGAAAAAGTTACTTATTATCTGTAGTACATAAAAAGTACTTATAAATCTATCTACCTCAAAGAAAAGCAGCAGGTAAAAGAGAGAGAGGATATAGACAATGTAAAAAAAAAACAAAAAAATGTTCAACTTCTCAAGTCAAATGGATGCAAATCAAAAACATGATTTAAAAAACTGTTTCTATCTTAACAGTCAATATAAATTTTAAACAGAAAATTATTAGCACAACTGCTACTATAAACAGAAAGATTAGTATGCTATGAAAGTGTGTATGAGATTTGAGCTATTTAAGGGATCATGAAAACCACGGAGAAAATTATGTTTAAAATAAAACCTGATGATTGATAGAACAGGACTGCCCTCTGGCTGGGGCGGTAAAAGGTCCCTGCCTGGGCTCTGCTCCTAGATGGCTTTGAGTGTGTTCTGTGAAGGAAGGCATGGACTCCTGTCACTCTGGGTCTCGCATAGAGAAACCTGCAACCCTAAACATCTGCTCTCATGACAAACATCATTCAGTCCCCAGGGACATATTCCTGTTCTAAGTCTTTGTAGCAGAGGGTACCTGCCTCCAAATGCTCTGAATGTTGTGGCTTGTACCCTTGTCAATGTCAGAGAAGGACACCTTCACGGCATGAGGAGAGTTGATTGACAGAAGGGCTTAAGTATAAGAAAAGATTAATTTACCTGGAAACCCCTTACTTGAAATTTCCCATAGATTACTTGAACGCAATCAATTCTTGCATAACAAAGTAGCATTACCCAGTCCTGCCAAGCAGCTGTTTTTCTGCTTCTTTTTGGGTTCCAATTCATGATCCCAAGGGTAGAAAAAGTACAGTGCTTGCAAGAATTGCACTTAGCAACCAAATGATATTTTAAAATATAGACATTCATATTACTCAATTAATATATATATTCCTTTATTTCATATGCATGAAACATAATACCAATTCATTACATTGACAACTAGATGCAAATGGGAAGACAGAATTGCAAAATAGTTTTTCTATATTAAAAAATGTTAATAAGATTTTATTAAATGATCAAAATTAAATACAAAGTTTGCCATATTTTTATGGCAAATAACTGATTTGTTCATATATTTACTCATGATTAATTCATATATTAATTAATATTTTATCTCCCTTTTTTATTTTTAGCTGATGATTTGGAATATTTTATAAGAAAAAAATGATTTTTTTCAAAACATGAAATATAACTATAATTATTCATGGTTTAAATTTACATTAATTTCCATTTTTTAAATTGTACACTTTGAATTCAATTACTTTTAGTCTTTTTGAAAAGAGTAGAGATTAAAATAGAAATAAATAATAAGGAAGGGAAGCCAAGAAAAAAATATTGTTATAAAGAAAAAAAAAGAAAAATTCCAGAGAAAATCTGCTTAAATTTTTAAATCTGAAAACAAGTGAGTTTTGTCAAGCATGACCTATGCAAAATTCATGAATAGAACATTACAATTCTGTGACTTTCATATTACTTTTTAAATGAAGATCTAATTGCCCATCTCAAAAAAAAAATTACCCAAACAGTACATATGTGTTTATTAGAATTGATAAAAAAGGCTAATAAAAAGCTAATCAGTGATTTTTAACAAAAACAAGTCATCACCAATATTAAATATTTTATAATACTTTCAAAGGGTTATCATTGTGTGCCCTACATTTAGATGAGCATGACATTTTGTGTGACACCATCTGAATTATTGCAGAAGACAATGGCCATTTTCTATATTTAGGAGAAGTGATTTTGAAATCTGATGGTAGAGAGACTAAACATGGAAATAAATTTTAAAAATAAATCCATTGACAACTGAGATGGTAACTTCAAAATGAGATTAGCAGAATAAAAAACAACAACAAAGAAAAACAACACTCATGTTATGTTTAAGTAAAAAGTAATAAGAAAGGACAAAAGTCATGCTGAACAGCTAACATTTATATTAATGTTGTTGAATTATAAGGGGAAAACTCCAAAGTGAAATATTTTATCAGTTTTAGATATGTCATAAAAAGTATAGTTTTGAATTAAGTGAAAAACTAAGGAACAAGTACTTTATCAATAGTAGACACCAACTTAAAATAATGTAAGCAAGCCTATGATAATGGTGCTAACAGAGACAATGAAGAGAAAGTGTATGAGTCAGAATTTTGGCTGAATAATTTGTAAGAATTTCCTTACTAGTGGTAGTATACTATGCTACTGGGAGAAGTGGTCTTAAATGCATTAGCATTTATTATGTCATTTGGAAAAATGAGCTATTATATATGCCATTTTCTGAATCTGTCCAAGATAGCATATTTTGATCAAAAACATATCAAACATGTTTGACCCAACTACCTCTCTCAAACACGTGATGGCAATCTAACATGCTGTTAAAGCAATCAGCTTTCATTCAAACAAGATACAATGTACCAGAAGATTTAAGAGAAACAACAAAATATCCTCAGATAAAGAACAAAGAAAGGTCTAGCAAAAATTGATATTTTTAATTTGAGTACATCTATAGATGCTTGATAAGAACTTTTGTCTGCTATTAATAATGACAAATTATTTAAAAACTAAACAAATTAAGTTTGACTTCCTACATTTTTGAAGGATTGAAAAGATTTTATATTTTTCCTATTAAAAGAAACTGCATGTGAAATTTTCAAAAAAAAAGGCACAGAAATAAAAATTTTTGCCTGAAGGAAAAGATTTAGATACAAATACTGTGAACTATGTAATATAGAGTCTATTTTCTAGTCACTGGATCAAGATATAATCTTGATTAAATAGATGAACAAATTGAGAAACATACTGTGTTTATAAACATTCCAACATTAAAATACTAGAAAAAAGAAACCCATATATTAGTCTAAGATATGAATCTTGTGATTATAAATAATAATTTATGATGTTAAAATATATTGGACTATTTATTATGAAAATTTATCATACTCAACTCCAGTATGATATTTGAACATTATACATAAAAATGTATGGGGGGTTTTTGAACTTAGATATTGCTTTAAGAAACTTATTGACAATCCATTTGCTACTACCATTTGCAAAGATAAGTATTTTCAATTTAAATTCATAAAATACTACATATGAACTACAAAGATTCAAGAAAAGTTGCTCATGCAAGTTATGTGAAAATATTCATTATAACAACTAGTAACTGTTGAAATTATAAAAATAAAAATTTTGTAAATCAACTAGAGGCTCAGCGCATGAAATTCATGCACTGATAGGGTCCCTATTGGCTGTTGGCTACCAGTGGGGGCCTCCCTCCCTTCCCCAGACTGGCCCTACCCCCTATATTCAATAACATAAAAATCATACTTTGAAAAGTTTATATTTGTGAAGGTATATTCGTGTGTGTAAGTCTTTGGGTTTTCCAGACCCAATTCTACCTGGGACACCAGCAGCGTGTTCGATGTTTGAACTCAGTTCTGACACTATCTACCCAGAGGTAGCATCAGCTTCAATTTCACAAAACTGCTCCCTCACACACATACTTCAGCTATCAGACAAGACACAAGGCTAGGTTATCTGTGCTTCTAACAGACTGGCCAACAGATTGGAGGGTCCACTGATCCCTCCAACTCAGAATGCCAACTGCAAGTCCAGGTTGTTACCTGTACTTCTGACCACCCGCTATGAATCAAAGGTTTCCACAACCCCCTCCTTGGGTTTCATTTGCTAAAATGGCTCACAGAAATCAGAGAAACATGATTTATTGTAAAAGAATACAGACAGTTTTCAGGTTACTTCAGATTCGACGTAAGTCGTTTCGTGGTTACATCTCCATCTCCCATTTATTTATAAAAAATAAAAGTTCCGTCATTTCGACATATGTGCATATGTGCTTTATGTTTTTTATTATTTATTTACCTCAAGTAAAGGTCAGGAATTGTTATCTTTCTTTTAAATTTTTTTACTGTTTCACTTCGTTACTGCTGTGTATGTTCTCCATGTGAGTGATGTAGGTGCCTATGTAGGTGGGTTCCGACTCACAGCGAACATCCGATATGTTGCGCTGTATGAACGATCTTCGACGTAACCCAAGGACCTACTGTGTATGTGACTCGACAACAGCCAGATGGAAGAAACACACAGGGCAGGGCATGTGGGAAGAGGTGTGAGTTCCTATGCCTTCTCCCAGCAAGCTGCTCTGAATCTCCCACCCAGAAGCTCTCCCTGGGTGTATGGAGGCTTCATAACTGTAGTTGTGATTGAGTAAATCACTTGCCACTGGGGACTGATCAGACCTCCAGCTCCGCTCCCCTCTCTGAGGTGGGGCTGGGAGAAAGGAATAACTAAGACACTACACTAGACTGAAAGCTTCAACCCTCTCATCACAGGGTTGAGTCTCTGCAACCAGACCCTATCTATCCTAGGAGCCTTCCAAAGAATCATCACATTAATGTAACAAAAGGCACTTAAAACAATAATAACAACCACAAAGAACTCTCAACACAGGAAATTCTAAGAGTTCCTGGAGCTGTGAGCCAGAAATTAGGAAAGAAGGCCAAATATATTTGAGATATATATTTTGGTCATCTGAATAACTAAACATATATTTTATATAAATCACTGGAGCAAGTAAACAGAACAGGCTTTATATAACATGTTATCCTGATTTATAACTTTTAAAGATTTTGACATATACGTGGCCTCCCATAGTACCAATGCTCTTGACCTCACAGATATTAGATACTGGGCATGATTTCGATCAGTAAGACTTAACTCAGTAGAGAAGGGTGGTACATGGAGAAGGAAAAGAATTTAAGAAATTTAAAACAGTATGTATAATGGTCTATAATTGCTTTTTTAAAATTTATTAATTAAAGACATGGAAAAAATTTCTATATACTAGAACATTAGATGCATGATAAAATGCAGGGGTAGATATAAGAGTAGATGAATAATTAAATATTTTATATTCTATCCACTAAACAAAATGCTATACAGTGTGGACCCTGAGAAAAAAAACATTTATTTGACATGAACCCTAAGTAGTAATTTATCTGCTGCGATGGACTTGCCATGGTCAACCAAGGGCCAAATGTTATGAATAATAAGAACCTAGCAACTTTGCTGGCAGGGGCTCACAACAATATTATTTCAAAGAAAACAATGTCCAAACAGGAGAGGTCAAGGGTAGTTCATCCTAACAATGATCCGATAGTTAAAACGAGGAGGCGCTTTAGGAGGTGAAGACTTGATAGGAGAAGATCGGGGAAACCAGTCCTCATCAGCTCCATCGCCAACCAAAGGCACATGCACAGCCCTGAAAAAATCACTTATGCCTCGGCGCCAGTGCTTTGTGGATGATCGAGCCAGTCTCTGCCTGCTATATCCCATTCTAGATCAAGTTGTTCAGGTATTGTGTCTCCAGATTCCACTCCCTTATCCTTGGATATATCTGAGTGCCTGCAACATTCACAGAGATACTTCACTTCCACAACCCACTAGGCTTGCAATCTGAGCTCAGCCGCCAAGGCTGCCTCTCTGGATGACCTCAGGCTCCTGCCCTGTGTCTCACCTGCCATTCTCACAGTCCCCAGGCCTCAGGTGACTCTTGGATGTCTGCCTGCTGGTGCCACCGTCCTGAATCCCCGCTCATATTTGGAAATGGGGTTTAAAAAATATAATGGATAAGTTTGTAATTCTCTTGGCCCAGTAGATATTGGAGGAGAAATACAGCAGTAGGTCCCATAAGGGTTTGTTTCTCTTGTCCAAGAGATGGTGTGAAGCTAAGAATTATGCTGGGAAGCTGCTGCTTTGTTGAAGCTTCCTGTCAGCACTCCAGCCGACAGGAATCAGGCCATGTCCAGGCCTGAGGTTACAGTCTGCAGCAGCAGGTTATACATAGCTTTCCTTCTCCCTCCGACTTACTCCCAATGCTCTCAAGGGTCAACATCCCAAAAAGATGTTTGCCTTATTATTTACCAAGATAGGAAAACATCTCAAAGCTATATTAAACTGTGCTAGTAAAAATGAAAAAGGAGAGTAGTTAGGTCACAGTCTTTTTAAAAAAATGTACTCAAAATAAAGATTTGCTCTCCGAGAGTGATTTCCGACCACTCAGATACTGTGCAAGTGTTTTGACAAAAGCTTCGAAGCAGCCCTAAGAGGTAGGGATCAATATTGAGATTATACAGCCTGGCCCATAAACAATATCTGCCTTTTATAGTCGAAAGCTGGTGGTAAAAGCCGCAGATAGAGTTTGTACTTAAGTGATCTTTATATGACAAGAAACAGAGCATCCATGATAGAGTTGAACCATGGTAGAGCTGGGAGACATCCAACCTGCTTTTCTTTTGCAAGGTGTTTGATTTCTAAATCCTGACTTATTGGAAGCAAAGCCAGCAAGGATTTCAGATGGCATCTGGCAAACAGCAAAGTTTGTATGTTGGGGATGGTTTCTTTATCTAATATTTATATAAGACTCATGATAGTAGTTACTTGGGTAAAAAATGCCCCCACAGTGTGAGAACCCCCCTGCTTTAATATAGAAAGTCCAATTTTTGTAAAGAAAAAATATATATATATCCTGTGTGTACCCTTCCCAGAAGCATGTGAGGCAAGGTGCTATAAAGGTTCTGTAAACTAAGTGCCAGCAATCCAGGCCGCAAGTCCCTAGGTGGCTTGGAAGAGCATTTGGTAAAGCTATGTGTTCCCAAGCCCTGGCCTTGCTCTTTATCAGCACAGCCCTCTTTGGGTACCCGGGCCCTCAATCATTTCCCAGAGATGGGGACATTTAAAACCTAAAGGAACTGAAGCAATATTGGTTTAAGAATACAGACTAATTTGTGGGCTCACAGAAGAGCTGAGACCTCAGGCCATAGGAAACAGAACCCAGGGCAAATGCAGGAGCAGAAATTGAGACTAGGTCACTGCCTTTGGGTGTGTTAGCAGGTCCTACAAGCCATCTTCTCATCCTCAGAGGATGAGAGAAGTGTGGACAACAGACTGAAAAACCACACTGAAGAAAGATGCCCTCCTAATGGAAGAAGTGCTGGTGTAGTATTTTAGAAATATATGGCCCTATAGCTATCCCACATGTTCTCAATTTAATACCTGTAACTCCATTCTGTAAAAGCAAAGTTCCTTTTCAAAAGCCAATTTCCAAGTAACTCAAAGAAATTGAAAATATTATCCTACCACCTGCCATTTTAAAATATTAATTCTAGTCTTCTGATGAACCAATAGGAAAGCATATAAATAAGCATAGTAAATCCCTTAATATATATTCAAATAGCATGATATTTAACGAGATGAAATACATCCATTTTATCATTAGGGGCATTACATTTTGGGGGGAAAGTAATACTTACATACGGTCTTAATGTTCTATTCCTCTATTCTATTTAGGTTGTACTTCCTTTACTTTTAGTGTTTATTCACTCTTATAAAGTAAACTGAGCACGTAAATGCTCAATTTTGATGAATAAGAAATGGCTTGTATTTGTGAGTGAATCTCTTTTTCATTGGTGTCATCATTCTCAATTTTAAATTATGTAAATAAAATTATTTTTAGTGAATTATAAATACTTGTGCTTCTCTGGTTATTGAATCACAGAGTTAAGCTTGAATAAAGCAGCGTACTTTTTTGTACTAAGTCTTTCAGAGTCCCAATTCAGAAACAATTTTTCCCAAAAAAGTCGAGCAACTCTTCTTCTCTTAAGAAAAAAAGTAAAATCTAATAGTTGTGACAAGAAATTTAAAAAAAAAAAAAAAGAGTAAACCTGTTTTATTTTCAGTTAGATAAAACTAAAAAAAAAAAAAGTGTTTCTTTTTAGATGGCTCAAGCCCTGAAGTCTGACAGGAAGGCTGAAAGCCAGTCGGGAAAACAAGGATATTAGAGAAAATGTAGTCACATCTGATTGAGCAAAAGACAGATCTCCTGAGGAATTCCACTTTAATTGTTCTAGATGCCATTACTTTCACACATACTGATAAAACTCTGGGCTTTTTCTGCACCAGAAATATGGCTTAAGTATGCTGAGCAAGGTGATTTTATTGACAATGCCACTAGCTATCATACTCAAAATGTGTCTTCCCTGCCCGAGTACTCTGACATAGCATAAAAGATATAGATTGTTTTTCTTGTTACATGAAGGTTCCCTTCACATTTACGCACATCTGCCAGTCTTTTCCTGACATATTTCAGAAACTGATAGTCATAATTTAGCAAAATTTTGGAAGTTTATTCTCCAGCTGTTAATTCTATCCAGCATTAAATAAATAAATAAACAAATAACAAGATAGTACTGAAGTACAACTGAACACCTTTAAAGTCACTTATTCATAAAACATAAGCTTGTCATTAAACAATAATTAACTCTCACCCTTTAACTTACATGTGTTATTTTAAATTTAAAAAGATGCATCTTTATGTAATGCCCTTGCCTTGTATGCCTAGTTTATTAAGGAACTCTTTTTGCTAACTACTAAACACTTTTAAATACTTTGTTAGTAATGTCATGCTTTGTCCTTGATCAAAAATTTTTTAACCTATTTCATTGAGTTTTTACAGAGAGGAAGGGAGAGGGATAGAGAGTTAGAAATATCAATGAGAGAAACATTGATCAGCTGCCTCCTGCACACCCCCCACTGGGGATGTGCCCGCAACCAAGGTACACGCCCTTGATCAGAATTGAACCTGGGACCTTTCAGTCTGCAGGCCGATGCTCTGTCCACTGAGCCAATCCAGTTAGGGCCAAATTTTTTACTTAATTTCTATGAAATTATGTTTCAATAAATATATTTCTATGCCAGAGTTTTGGCAATGATATTGGTTGAAAGAAATGAGCAGAGACAGGAAAATAAAGATCTTTTGTGGCAATGGTGTATATTTACATACCATTATGGCATAATCCAAGGAAATGTCACAAATTCTATTATTCTAGATAGCAAAAAGCAACAAAACTCCTAATAACAGCAAATTTACAGTGGGATATCTACTGTCTCTGGTCTGTACGGAAATAATTATTCCTTAACAATCACTGTTAATAGATCTAAAAAGTTTATTAATTTAGTCATCCATTTATTCACTCATTCAGCAAAGAAATATTTATTGAAGGCATATTATGTGTCAATATTATAATAAACTAGGGGCCCAGTGCACAAAAATTTGTGCACTTGGCGGGGGGGTCCCTCAGCCCAGCCTGTGCCCTCTCACAGTCTGGGACCCCTCAGGGGATGTCCACCTGCTAGCATGCCTGGCCAGCCTGGGTGAGGGGCTGATGGCTGTTTGCAGGCTGGCCAAGCCCCCCATTGTGGACCCTCACTCAATGGGGGTGTGGCCAACCTGGGTAAGGGGCTGAGGACTGTTTTCAGGCTGCCCACAGTCCCTTCAGGGTTCGGGTCCCTACTGGGGTACCTGGCCAGCCTGGGTGAGGGCCATTTTTAGTCTGCCCACAGCTCCCATTGACCCAACATCCCAGTGAGGCTGGCTGGAATCAGGTTTCTGGGGTTTATTTATCTTCTATAATTGAAATTTTGTTACCTTGAGCGGAGGCCTAGGCAGGTTACGAAGCCTTCTGTTTGCTTCAGCTCCGTGGCTTCTATAATTGAAACATTGTTGCCGTGAGCAGAGGCTCAGTCAGCCTAGGCAGGCAGTTGCAAGGGAAACCTCCTACTTGTTCCAGCTCCATGACTGCCGGCCTCCATCTTGGCTGAGTTAATTTGCATACGGCCACTCTGATTGGATGGTGGGCGTGGCTTGACTGCTGGGCATGGCTTGGATGTCTCAGAGTAGTGGTCAATTTGCATATTACTCTTTTATTAGATTAGATTCCCTTGATATTACTGTCTTATAAGAGAAGAAGACAAATTATGACAAAATACCTGATCTATAAAATGAAAGAAAAATATATGTGGCAATTGGAGCAGAGAATAGAGAAACTCACTGTACAGACAATAAGCCATGTCACATCAGTTCCTTATTATTTGCACCTAAGAGGGAGTAGGTGAAACTGTAGGAGTTTATACTAAAGAAGGAAGTAAAAGCTACATCAAGAAGGCCTTTGCAAGATAAATGAATAAAAACTGTTTTAGAGCTGTGAGGACTTATTAAAGAAATTCAAAAAGGGGTTGATGTATTTATCGTACCTACATTTGAGAAAAGTAAAAGTTCTGGGGTAGATGGACAGATTTAAGGAGGAAAAAGATGAAAAGCAGGGAGACCACCTATAGGCATTACAGTTAAAAGAATAATGTTGATGGTATAAATTACGGCAGTCATATCCTAGGCACCAATAGCCTAGGATATGACCTCCACTCCCCTTCATTCAGAATTTAGGCACTGCCTTACTGTCCTCCTCTCCATCTCTGCTTCTTGAGAACCTCAGCATCAGAAGACTGACTCACAACACTCTGAGCTTTTGGACTTTTGAACTCTTCAACCTCAAATTTTTGTATTCCCAGATATGCAAGCCAAACACTGCATTTACCTGTACCTGGGCTACTTCTGATTTCTTACTTCTCACTCTGTAAACACCACCACTGGGCTCCCTCATTTACTCCTCTAGTAGTTTGTCTACAATCCATGCTTTGACTTTCTCAAAACCATGATTCCATTGACTCTTAAAGTCATTCTAAAAACATCCTCTATACTTATGCACCCATCTTACTCCATACACAAACTTCAAACTCACAGGAGACCCATTTTCTTACTCTCCCAAAGTTGGTTCTGAGCAATTAATGTTTCTGGGTAAAACATATATACATAGTGATTACTTTCCATTTAAATACAACTGTTCATTGAGCAAATATTCACTGAGTGTCTCCTATATGCCCACACTGTTCTAGGCCTGGGGGATATAGAAATGAGGAAGACAAAAGCCATGCCCTGCTGACTTTTTTGTTCTAGTGAATGAAATGTATAAACAAAAGAGGCAGGTGAAAGGTAAACACTTATAGAACAATTTTAGTTAGCAATAAACATGTAGAAAATTCAAATTGATAGAGAGTAAGATAGGAAGGTGATTAGACTGTGTGGTCAGGGGAGGTCTTTCTGAAGAGATGAAATCAGTTGAGTGATAGAAGGAGAAAACCCTCTGAAGATTGAAGAGTTAACCCTGAAAGAGCTCCCACTTGAGAAGGAAAGACACAGCCCTTCAAGATTCTAAAGTAAGGGAGGCTCTTGTCGCCTCTCTGACATTATCTCCTTCTGCTCACCTCTTGGCTCATCTGTTCCAGGCTCACAGGCCTACTTGCGGGCACAAGGCAGGCGCATGACCAGGTTGGAGACTGTATATCGGCTGTGAAGTGGCTGTTCCCTCTCCCCAGAACTCTTCCTCAGACATCTGCCTAGCAAACGCACTCAATAAGGCCAACTTAGAGCAATGCCTACCACACAGCAAATGCTGTGTAAGTGTCAGCTATTGATTTCTTTTATAACTTATTTTTTATTTTAATTTCCATCCAGCTACTGTAATGGGGAAATCAAACCTTGGTGGTTTGAGGACTCCCCAACCCTGTTCCCAGGACACTGGAGGCAGGCCTACGGGAGTCCTTTCGACTATACACTTGCGAATTAAAAACTAAAATAACGAGCACTTTACTAGCAAATAAAACACCTCAGTGGTATGCTTTTAGTATGCAGATCATTATGTCGAGGTTTCTGACAGAAAGGCCTAACCTTTGCAAAACCACAATCACTCAAACAATTTCTGCTCTTTTCGGGCACCACACTGTCCCTGAAGGCAATGACTATTTGAAGGGAAGTGATGAAAAGGAGAAAATACAGAAAGAAAAGGGAAAAATAGGGGAGATTTTGAAATACTTTAATATCTCAAAATATCACTCTGCCATTATATGTTTTATAAATTGATTCAAATGCCAAAGAATTCAAATGCTCTAAAAGTTCTTTGAAATTTTTGTGTGTCAGCAAAAGACCGGTAAAAGGCTATGCATTTCATCACGAATTTCAACGATTGGTAACACATTATTTCTTATTAATAACAGCTCAGTTGGAGGAGTGCTTCTCGAACTTTAATGTGCAATGAATCACCTGGGGATCTTGTTAAAAATCAGACTTGATGAAATCGTCCAGGGGAGGTGCCTGTGGTTCGGCATTTCCAACACTGTCAGGAGATGCTGATGTTGCCATTCAGGGAACATAATTCAAATTTGGTTTAAAGAATGTCTTTCTTAATAAAGCTATTATATTGTTCTATATAAGCTATCTTGATATATTCAGTGTAAAACTTATTTCAAGGAATAATTATAAAATTAAAAATAGGACAATTTGCACTTGGTTTACTCCGGAAATCAGTAGCAGAACAACACTGATCTAAAATCCTATTAATAGGAGCCTATGTGGTCGTGACACCCTCACCAGGAGGCTCCGTGCGCAGCAGGCACACGTGGGTAGGTGGGGCTGCATGTGCTTGCGGGTGCGGGGAGGAGGGGGGGGGTAGAGACTGTGCACAGGGTGCTGAGGTGGGCCCCTTGGCTCTGGGCAGCACTGGAGCAATCCATTGAGGAGTGCTAGGTGGGTAGGTGGGTGGGGACTACCTCTTTGGGGGCAATCAGTTGAGGGGCTCCCACACTGTGAGAGGGCACAAGCCAGGCTGGGGGACTCCCCCACATGTGCACGATTTTAGTTTTACATAGTGGTCCTCGATATTGCACACTAGATCATTCAATTCTAAATTCTGAAAGGCGTGTAGAGCTAGAATTTTGGTTGTATATGTTCTGTTTGTTTGTTAATCCTCACCTGAGGATATTTTTAGATTTTTAGAGCGTATGGAAGAGAGGGAAGGAGAGAGAGAGAAAGAGAGAAAATTGATATAGAGAGAAATACATTAATTGGTTGCCTCCAGCATGCCCCCTGACTGGGGTCAGGGGTGGAACCTGCAACCCAGGTGTGTGCCCTTGACTGGGAATTAAACCCGGGATCCTTTGATGGGCTGCTGACATTCTCACCACTGAGTCACACCAACCAGGGATTGGCTGTATACTTTTACGAGAAATGTGTAGTTGTGTACTTTTAAGAGAAAGTGTTTTCAACATTTCTTATTTAAAAATAGATTGAGAGAAAATACTTCCTCTCACATACACATACATAGACACACACTCTAATGAAATAGAAAAAGATAAATCAGTTGCCTTTAAATACCTTAAAATCATTTGGAATAATTTAATTTTGTAAAGTCAAAAGCTGGCAAAATAGGGTGTGAAATTAATAAACATAAATAGGTCTTTTTAAATGTTTAAATGTTGTTTTAAAAACATTTATTATAACATCTTGACAAAGTTATTAAATATTTAAATAAAATTTATCCTGAAATAAAATTTAATAAAAATATGCGATTACATTATGTAAACATTAAAAAATCTTACAGAAACTTCAGAGTACATACACTGCTTTTAAAGAGAAGTGTTTTAATCAGTTTTTTGTCCCAAGGTTTGCTTAACCAAGTCCACAAATAAGACCACATTGACCCTTATACCGCCTCCTCCTTATATGTCCACTGGAAATACAGAATTAAGCCTACAAAGATCCAAAGCAAGTGTGCTTAGAAGACATGCTCCACATCGCAAATAAAGTATTTTTAAATGAAATGTTGCTTGAACAAATCTTAACCATCAAAAACCTCAAATCACTAGAAAACTGCTGGAACAAAATAGGAAATAGGATTTTTTTCCCAATGTCCCAAACCATAGTACTAAGCAATTCCAAGTTATTTATCTTAAATGTCACATAAAGGAGCAAGAGAAAGTCCATCAAGTTAAAAGCGAAAGCAAGATGAAAGTATGAAATCCACAGAGCCCACACACTCACAGCAATATCAATATGATTAACATATTCTTGCTTACTGACTGAATCACAGCCCTAGTAAAATTATATCTAGGAGGCATCCCCTTGGCATTTGAAAGAACAAACATAGAAAAGTACTTGCTACTTTATGTGGCAATTAACAGATTTACTCGTCCTATCACCGCAGTGAGGAGAAATACAAGATAACATCTAATCTAATAAAAGCGTAATATTGCAATTGACGTTTCTTTGGGACGCCTAAGCCACGCCCACCAGCCAATCAGAGTGGCTGTATGCAAATTAACCCAGCCAAGATGGAGGCCGGCAGTCACGGAGCTGGAGTAAACAGGAGGCTTCCGTTGCACCAGGAGTAAACTGTCTGCCTAGGCCGGCTGGGCTTCTCCCGGCTCAGGCAATATAGTTGCAATTATAGAAGCCATGAAGCTGAAACAAACAGCAGGCTTCTGTTGCACCAGCGATGGAGAAAACTGTCTGCCTAGGTTGCCTGGGCCTTTACTAAGGCAATATTCTTTCAATTATAGAAGCCACGGAGCTGAAGCCAACAGGAGGCTTTGTTACCTGGCTAGGCCTCAGCTTAAAGGAACAGTATCAATTATAGAAGACAAACCCCAGAAAACTGCTTCCAGCCAGCCTTGCTGGGACGTTGGGTCA
>PVJC01004890.1:0-61513 GCA_004026665.1 Murina feae
GGGGCGAGATGTGCGGGTGGCAGGTGGCAGGTTGTGCGGGTACAGGCTGGGCTGAGGGACCCCCAAGTGCACAAATTTTTGTGCACCGGGCCCCTAGTTTTATAATAATCTTGGATGTTCTGAGCATTATTTAAACTCTGAGTAAGTTACAATGACTTGGAGTGACACATCAGCTAACAAGAAATCATTTTCATCAGTATGAAGATTGTATTAGTCTGCTAGAGCTACATAACAAAGCACCACAAACTAAGCAGCTTAAACTACAGAAATTTATTGTCTCACATTCCAGAGAGTAGAAGTCAGAGATTAAGGGGTCAGCGGTGCCAGGCTCCCTCTGAAGGACCTATTCCAGGCCTCTCTCCTACCTTCTGCTAGTTTCCTGGCTTGTGACACCAAAACTCCAATCTTTACCTGGTGTTCACTCTGTGTGTGTGTGTGTGTGTGTGTGTGTGTGTTTGTCTGTTTTCAAGTTGCTGCTTTTTAAAAGTAGACCAGGAATATTTGAATTAGGATCTTGTAGGTAGAGCACAGGAGGTTTGTCTCGGTGCAGTGACTGATGCAATGCTGTGAGCGCACTCCAGCAGTTCAGATCTTTCTGGCACACTAGGAAGATGGCAACGCCCGCCTGAGCCCCTCCCAGAGCCACGTACACAGTACCCCAACCTTTACGCTCATTGGCTCCCTAAGATGATGTTCCATGATTGGCCACCTCTGCTATAAATACTCTGTACTTCCTCAATAAAATTAGACCTGCGTCACAGAACCTGGTCTCCGGGGTCGTGCATGCAAGCGACCTAGCGCTAGGGGCTCCGTCGTCCTCACCCCTGGGAAATCCCCTGCTTCAGGATCTACCTAGTGACCTCATCTTAACCAACTACATATCCCATTTTTAAAGAAGGTCACGTTCTGAGAGGTATTGAGAGTTTGGACTTCAACATATGAATTTTTGGGCGTCATAATTCAGTTCATAAGAGAGATCTCTGTGGTGAGATTATGAATGGAAATCAAGTAATTGCTATGAAATGCCCGAGTGCAATTCAAGGTTGAAAGGTCTTAACATGGGATTAATAAAATCCATTACGTGCCACTGTCTTATGAGGTGGATGTAGCTGAGGAAGCCTGTCAATATGGAAAATTTAGGAGTAAAAAACTGCTCTTTTTTTTTTTTCTCCCAGAAGAAGTCTTTTCAGAAAGTTCCAGTAAGAATGAGAGCTATATAACTGGCCTTAAAGCAAATTATCTTACTAAGATGCCTGAACACACATTAAAATTTGTAAAGCACCATAAGGGTTAATATTAAGTGACAATCTTCTGACCCTACAATAGACTGCATCATTGTGAGAATTTTTAAAAGTAAGGAGAGATTGACTCCTAAATGGCAATGATAGGAGCTCAGCACACCCTCTCTCCAGTGAAACTGCTTTTTAAATGCTAATAATTATTTTTAAAAAAGTTATAGTCTCTAAAAATTGTCCTAAGGGACTACATAAAATGAGGAAACATCTAGTCAAGAAAAAATAGACTAAATCTCTGTGAAAACAGCAAGACACTATTATATTTGAGCCAGAATGTGCTTACATTCACTCTTCCCTTTCGCCAGCTCAGTGTGATAGGAGCTCTATTCTGGGTGAGTGTGGCTGAGAAGCTGTGGCTCCCTGTCCTACCTTTCAATCTAGGTCTACAGTCTCACCAGAGGAGGACAGGCTGTTGGCATCACCCCTAGCTTCAGCTTTGTGTTACAGAAGCTCTGTTCCAGCTGGGCACAGCCATTAAGATGGGGCTTTCTTCCCCACTGACCCCCACTTGCAAGGACGTTGCTGGCTGAAAATACTGGGCCCTGATCTCCCTGCCCCACAGGACAGATGTTCTATGCTGGGAGGGGCAAGCTGAGAAGACTGGGGTCTACTATCTCGAACCACAAATCCAATAACAGAGCAGGGGTTTTGTTCTGAGAAAAGTGGGTTGGTGACTGTAGTCCCAGCTTGGTTTAGTGGCATAGAGACTATGCTTAGGGGGTGTGAAAGGTGACATAAGTGCAGCCATTTTAAAATGGAGCAAGAATAGCCATTACTCAGGAACTGCCTTGCACATCTTGCTCTTGATCTGGGCAAAATAACCTTCGGACCAGGTCCTAGCACCATTGTCTTACAAACATTTGTAAAGTCAACAGGGAAAGCAGACATCCTCACCCCAATGACTACTGATTATGGGCATTCTTTCATAGAATCAGTAACCAGTCCTCCATAGCAAAAGAGTAATACAGCTTGTCAGTACCAATAGAAATTCCTTTCTTCTATTCATGTAATTATTCTTTCTATTCTCATAAAAACTCCTTGACTTCACCCTGTAATTAGGACACTGTTTGGGTTTCTGCCTGAATCTGTGCTCCCCAAATTGCAATTCTTTCTTATCTGAAATAAATGCTTGTTGCCTCTCATTTTGTCCTTTTATTTTTGGATGAATAGGGGAGAGGTAGGACTTAAGAACAGAATGAGTACTCCAGTGTATTGCCTAAAAGGGACCAATTTTATTTGGAACAGAGTATACAGAAGTTCATGCTTAAGGGCATTGCCCAAAACAATGGAGATCTAAATGGTGAGCAATTAAGAAGGTGAAATGATAGATCATCTAGAAGTTAACAGAGAGAACCAAGGAAAGAGACAGCGAAGAAGAACCTTCCTGGAGTCAGGGCAGCCTCAGGATTGACAACGTGCTGTCCCTTCAAAGGGGTACAACTTTAATTAGAACAGACCATGGACAATTCATGCCACCGAGTATTATCAGAAATGATAGAGCCATCAGTGAGTAATTAGTGGAATCTAATGGCCAGGTGTGATGTCCACAGAGCCAGACCAGGTAGAAGCCCAAGTGAAGAGGAGAGAAAGAGACAGAGAGAACCCAGCAAAAGCACTGGCAAATTAAGACAAAGATTTCAAGTTGCTGTAACTTCATATGATATTTCATGCAATGGATTATGTTGTTAATAACATATTTACTAAATGATATGTGTTAAATCTGGATTTTTTTAAGAAGGAGGGACTAGAAAATATAATACGTGTTATAATAAAATTTGTTTTTTTTTCTTAGAAAAGAATTGAAAAATTATTTAAAACAATATTTTAAGTAAATATGTTAGAAGAGCAAACCCCATTGATTCAAAATAAGGTACATTAGGGAAGCGTGGGGGTAAAGGAGAGAGATCAACCAAAGGACTTGTATGCATACATATAAGCCAAACCAATGGACACAGACAACAGGGGGATGAGAGTATGAGTAGGGGGGGGGGGTTGGGGGCTAATGGGGGAATGAGGACACATTTGTAATACCTTAACCAATAAATTAAAGATAATAAAATAAAATAAAATAAGGTACATTAATTCCACTGGTTTGTACTTTCACTTCTCGTTGTGAAATATAGGGTTCAAAGGTTATTTTTTGAAAAATTATTATTAGTTCCATACTTATCTCATCTTTGCTTCTATCCAGGATATATTAAAGCCAAATTGCCATAGGGGCAACATAAGTGGAATCACCTTTACTTCCATTTTGGCACTAATGGGTGTGACTTCATCAGTACAGAAAACTTTTTATTGACCACAATTTAAAAAGTGGGCACACATATTGCAAAGGTGTCAATCTGCCTGGCCATGATTTAAATGAATGCCTTTTAGTTCAGATATGTACAGACCATTAGATGGGATTTTTACAAAAACGCTTTAATCAGTTCTTTGTGAGGTGTGCTAATTGGCTATTGGAGACAACCAGCCATGAGAAAAATCAGGGCCATAACTCCCTTCGGAGGTACTGTCAGGCGTCCCCGCATCATGTGTGAAGGTCATGCATGGAGTGGGCTCTCTGGGGCCGGCTCAGAGGAGGCCCAGTGAACTTGAAACACAGTGATGCAATACATACCCTAATCCTAGGAAGTGGTCTCTATGGATTTGAATGTTACTAAATTTGGCATCCTCAATGCTTAAGCTGGTGATTATTTGTTCTTCTGTAGTCCTAGAAAATGGATAAGCATTTTGATGTCTTGACATTTCATTAGGCATGGGTGTATTCTATTTCAGATAGCAGTTGCTCTGATTTCAGAATCTCTTTAAATATGCTTTGGCTATCCAAATTTTCTAAGGAGGTTGTTCTATTTCCTCTCTTCAGTGATGCAACTTTGCTTAACATTTTCTGGAGGTATCTTATTTCTTTCACTTATTCAGCAAATATTTATTGTGTACTTATTATGTACTCTGGAAACTGTAGGTACAAAGACAAAGGAAACATGATTCTTGACTTCAAGAAGCACACAGCTTAGAGAGGAAGGGAAAAGAAAGGTAAACACCAGTGCATGTGTGTTGCATGTTCTACTGAGGGTCAGAGAAAGCTTTACAGTGAGGAGGTAATATCTGAACCAACTCTTAATGGATTTTGCCAGATTAAAATGGAAAGGGGTCAGGGTCCAGGCCTAGTAAATAGTAAATGAAAATCACATGGATCTAGAGTATCTGAGCTTAGAGTATTGAAATATTTTCTATCATTCAAGTAGAATATTATGGGAAATGCAGAAAGACTTGGCCAAACAGTAAGCAGAACTTCTAATAGAAAGTTTCAGTCAATAACAGCTATCTCTTTCTTTATAATCACAATTTCTGGTTGATCCCACATTGTATTATACATTTAGAGCATTCTTCTTTACTAGACATAATTCTGTAATATTTTCCAAAAATCATACTTATTGTCAAATTTTAAAAATTGTTGTATTGAGGACATTCAAATTGTTGTATTGAGGTCACCAATCATCATAGTTAGTCTCAAAAAGTAGTCCCTGGTGTAATTTAACCATGACTAAGCCATGAAATCTGTTTTGGAGGTGATGTAAATTATTTGAAATTTGTATTAGGTGTATTTTCTACAGACTCAGACTTACTACCTTATAAACATACTTTGTGTGGGCTGATAGATGGTATCACAGGCATTGCTCAGTCACTCTCTGCTACTGGCTTTGATTGGTTTTCTGGACAGCCTGTATTTACTGTCATTATGCCTAATTCTCTGTTTACCAGTTTGTAGGTAAATGTTTCCACAGTATTTTGCTGCCTCAGTAGTTTCAGGGATCTTTTTCCTCCAGTTAGAATAACCCTAATTCTTTTAGTCATTTCTACTCAATGGTTCAGTTAAAAGCAAACAAAGCAAAAAGCACAGAGACTCATCTATAATTGCCATTTCTCATCCTATTTTTTGGCTTTTATCTACTCCCTTGGTAAAAGCATGTCAGCATTCAAATGGGAATTGCAAGGCTACTATTTCTACAACTTGTGTGTTCTGACCCTGTAGCCGTTCTTTCTCATTCTAACAATGATCTGATGTTAGACAGTCAATAAACTAATGTAAAATAAACGACAAACTTGATATCCTCCACAGGTTTCCCAATGTACACTTACCTATCCTCCAGAAAAGAATTTTACTTAAACTTTTGTGCACATGTCTTTTCTGTGTACAAAAGAGTGAAGATCTGACTCTTCCTTGCTTTTCCAAACTTAGCTCCAGACTTCCTATCCTCAACTCCACAGGACACCTCCAGGCACAGCACAATTTGTTATTCCTGAAACACGCCTCACACCTTGTGCTTCGACATGAGCTGTTTCCTCCTCTTGAAAAGTTCTCCCTCACAATATTACACTTTCTAGTCACGTTCTGCATGTTCAAAATAACACAAAGACGATTTGCAGCAGAAACTTGTGGATTAGGACTCAGAAGTCTCACTTGACTCCTCCCATCAGTGATTGTATGTGATAATATAAGACGGAATGTGACACATTTTATGGGGAAATATAGTGTGAAGTATGAGTGGGTACATGTGCTATTTCCACAACCAGATCAACTAAATTTGAATCCTGGTCCTGTCCTTCTTTCTTCCTAGTATCTTAGACATTACTTTCCGGTACCTCTATTTCCTTTTAATTGACATTGGAATAATAAAGTGCCTACCCAATCTTCTCAGATAAAATTGGGATAACACTAGAACTTTAAAGGTCACCTGGAGGGTTAAATGAAGTGAATAGGGCAACAATTAGATCATTGTTCTAATTATTAGGAAAATGAAAATCATTTCAAAAGTGTTAATTATTTAATACATATTATCTTAGCAAACTCCAAATTATAGCACCAATTATTCAAAAAATAAAAAAACTCAAACCCAAAGTCTCTGCTCTTTCAAATGCTTAAAAGGCCTAACCTCAGTGTCTCAGTGGTCTCCTTTACACTTGATTAACTGATTTACACTCCTTGGTGTCCCTCTTCAGGCCCATAAGCAGGCCCCGTAGCTCTCTGCTATGTGTACTGAGGATCAGAAAATGTGCCAGAAGCTTGAGATATGTAAAAAATCCCCTTCTGGTCAGATTAGGTAGACCAAAGGCTGGGTGAATGCAATTGCTTGCAGTCTGTTTAGGCTTCAGCATTTGCCCATTCATTTACCCACTCAGCATTTGCCCTGTGGTGTATACATGTACTTATCTGACTTCCACCACCATTCAGCCTATCCACTGGAATATTTGGGGAATCAATGAGATCATGTACTTAAAATACTGAGTAAGCTTTGAGGAACTAGAAAAGAACCTGCTATTGTACCTGGGAAAAAATTAAAATAAAATACTGAGAAATAAAAAAGATGCTAAAGAGTATAGTGTTTTTAAATGGAACTTTCCTCTAGAATATAAGCTAGCAGTTGTTATTAGTTGGGCAATCTTCTATAACAAAACAATTTTTTATAGACTAATTTATACCGTTGGGATGCTGTGTCAATGGAGTCAATACCTAACTGAAATTTTCAGAAGTGAAGTTCTGACCTTCCAAATGCCCTTTCTTTCTTCTTCCAAAGGCTTTGCAGAAGTACTCTTGGCAACATTAAGCATCACCTGATTACCTTTATTGTTATAAACGCTAAAGCAAGCCACCTCAGCCATATCAGCCAAAATATATCACCCCTCAGTAACTCAGTCTCATATTTTATTGTGCTTTTCAAAATCTAGAAGCTAGCATTTTATTCTTTAAGATTGTTCACAACTGCTTTTAAAAAGTGGTGATCTGAAAATAAATGCTGCCAATTTATGTAAGTGTCATGTGCAAAGTGATCTTGTTCCAGGTCAGTGACTACTTCCATTCATTACTGCATGTTCCTGTTGGAAAAGAGCTAAATACAGTCATTCTTTGAGTTCTACTAAAATATCAAGCCTCAGCATTAGACACATAATTATTCCCTTTCTTTGTCATTTAGGATAAGGAAGTTGACAAAGAGCTGAAACCTCCAGTCTCACTGGAGGATACTCAGTAGTCCACCTGTGTCATCTCCTCCCTCCCTCCCTCCCTCCCTCCCTCCCTCCCTCCCTTCCTTCCTTCCTTCCTTCCTTCCTTCCTTCCTTCCTTCCTTCCGTCTTAAATGGAGGAGGTGAAGAGCACCCTCAGTGTGTTTCTAAATTTGCTAAGAAATGAGGTTTCCAATTTACATGTTATTTTTTTTAATGGATGGAGACCAATTTGAACTCATTTTACTTAACCTTGAAGTTAAATATTAACTTGGCCTCCCAAGAGTCCTTTGTCTGGCCTCAAGTTACTCAAGGCCTCCAGAGCCAATGCCCACTGCATTTGCTGGGCTCTTGTCTCTTACCAGTAAACTCACTGTTGTCCCAGAGGGTTTTTAAACCTCAGAAATCTTCCAGCAAATGACACTTAGACTTTGCTCGGCTCACTGACCTATATTTTTAGTACAAAGCACTTACAACCTTAATATTTTTTTGAAAGTATGCATTTATGAGAAAAAAAGTTAAGCATTTTTATAAAAATTTTAAGCAAATTATCTTTATCCCATTAGACATCAAAAGTAATCTTTTTCTCACAAACTCATTTGTATTCATATCAAAACTGCTGAGATATTTTATACAGTCTTGGGAAAGTATAGGGTTTCTAAAATTGGTGACCATCTCTTCTTCATTTTTACAAATACTAGTAGGCTTTATTATTTAAAACAATTTTAATTTAACAGCACAAATGACTGGAAGGTATGAAGAGTTCTCATATACTCTCTGCCTCCAGACATGCCTCACCTTCCACCAACAGTACACTACCAAATAAACTCATGGAATTCATTAGAAATACATCACTGTTTCTTCTCTCAAGAAAGAAAAGAAAGAAGGTGAAAAGGAAGCAATGGAGAAAACTCAACAGCCTGAAATATCACAACTCAAAGATAAACACCAGAACCAATGAGTTTTACTGTGCCTGTATGCCCTGGTGCTGCCATAACTTTCCACTTCCTTGGTGTTTACTGGGACATCGATGTGCTGCACCGGCACCAAGTGGCTACAGAAAAAATATGAAACAGTAACCTGATATTATCAGAGCCCAGAAAGGCATTTGTGGAAACACTAATTAGATTTTCTTCAGCCTTTTTTAATTTAGTGAGTTCTAAGAGAAGATCACACCTCTCCTAACACTTATAAAGAAAATTTGTGAGTGAGATGGTGTGTGAGTAATACCTATTCAATGCTCAAAGCAACATGTTGCCATGGTACCAAACAGATATTGTCTTCATTGGGGAATAGAAATTACAACTGTCTTGTTTGTCCCCAGTAAACAGTTTTAATGCTTGGAGAGAGGAAAAGTCTGATTTTGTTGTTGTTATCTGATTTTGAAACAATAGCACAATAAAATAAGTAGAATACAAAATAGTGCAATGAGGTTAGAGAAACAGAATCCCCAAAAGGAGCTCATTATTCTTACGAATTTACAAATCATCAAAATTTACAAATTTACATCATCAAAGGATGTGGAAATGCATGAGTTCTTAATGGTCAGAAACAATCGTGTCATCTCAAGTCAAAGGGACTAATGTGTGCAAGTGCAAGATTGATCCGGAAGCCTAATTGGCTGTTTTTATGGCTTTAAAATTCTGACCTTATATTAGAGCTATAAAATATCCATTGTGCTTCAGGGAACACTTGTGCATTTGGCTCTCATAATAAAAGAAATATTGCAAATCAGGAGAGGTAACCTGCTATGGAGAAAAACAAGAGAACGCTTAACCTAAAATTCAGCAAAGCGGTTGTCCATGAGGATGAGTTGGAGGGAGAGAGGGAATTCATAAACACTGGTAATGTTCAATTTTTTAAGTTGAAGAGTATTTTATTCTTCTTCTTGGAACTCCACATAGACACTATATATACTCACAATAAAATGCATTTAAAGAGATATATGGAGAGTAGAACCTGGCAAGTAAATGGATTGGGGGCAGTGGATTCAAGTCTTGAGTCAACACGCAGAGATGTAATTCCATGCAAATAAAAATCATTCATCCTCCTGTCTGAGTGTCAGAAAATTCTTTTTCTCAAGTTATCCTAAGGGCACCACCCCCAGGACTCAGTGAGAGAAAGAGCTATCCTACTTCCACCGATAACATTACTACAGACGTGCCTGATGCTCTGACTTCTCCTCAGGGCCCTGCAGATCTGCCTCCCAAGCATTTCTACATCCAAACTCATTTCACTCGTTCTTTAAGGTCCAATACTTCTTCCACAAAATTTCCTAGCGTCGTTGAATTGGAAATAAATATCTCCTTCTGTGTCTGTAAAACATTTCAACATGAAATTTACTTTAAATAATTTTGGTAGGGGCTTCACTTTTTTTTTTTTATTTATTGCTTAAAGTATTACAACAAATGATAGATAAGTATTACAATAAATGATAGATAGATCTCCATTTTTTCCCCTTGCCCTTCACTTTTTAATTTTGGTTTTCAAAATCTGTGCTTTTGTATAGTGTCATTTAGTTTAAAAGCCCGTGTTAAAAATATTTATTTCCTTTTTACATAATTGGGAATGTGTTTTAGAGATTTTAAATTTGAATTTTCACTTAGTATTTCAGCTAACAAAAATCTGGCAGTAACTTGCCTTCATAGAAGCCTACACATGGCAAACTCCTACATTTCAATCCTACCCTGAGAACTTCATACCCTATGAAATTGTCCAAGTGTTTGAATGGATAAAACTGTGGATGTTTAGAAAGTTTTGGAGTTCTGGAGTCTTCTTAGTCTCACAGACTTGTTCTACAGCTGTTGGAAAGCTGTGAAAATTTAGGTTCACAATGAAAATGCTGACAAAACCTTAGGCAGGCAGTGTGCTCAGCAGGCTCTGTCCTTCAGCAATCAGTGGCTCATTGTGAGCTTTGAGGAATGAATCTCCTTGTGGTTTTATTCCAAGGAATGTTTACATACCGATCGAATCAGTCTCTTTCCCTCCCTCCCCTGACATCTGGCTCCCACAGTATGCAGGGCTCTAGATCTGTTGCATACATACACACTCCATGCATGAGCAATTATTAGGAAAAAAAGGCTTCCTTGAATCATTCAACAGGAAATGATCCCAGTTCTTTATTCCTGCTGAGTCAACAAGAAAACATTAGCTTATGTGTCTAAGGAATGCTTTAAAACTCAGTCTAACTCCAATCTGCCTGATAAATGCAAAATATATTTCTAGAACAAAAGGTACCCTTTAGGATGGTAAAGTTTGTCTATAAAGAACAGGTTTTGTAATTTCACAGTGAAAACTATTTAAGTGGTCGTGGGAGCTTTGCTCATCCACTCACCCAACCAGAATTGGGTCAGAAAATCCTGATCACGTGACTGTCTCTGGCTTCCTAGAAAAAAAAACTGGTTGGGGAACTAGCACAGTTAGCCATTTTTGAATTTTTTAAGTTGACCTCACCTTGTCCCTGCTTAGGGAGCATTTTGATTACTATTCACAGTAGTTATTCTTAGTGTTTAGATATAATAGTCACAGTCTGTTGATATTCAGTCTAAGCAACCTGCTCTGAGTTTGGGATAAAGGTCAGGGGAATGGAAAGTAAACATGGCTTGTTTCCTTGAAGGCGTGAAAGTGCTGAAAAACTACTCAAATATGAAGAGCTTGGAGGTTGGCAAAGAAAGAAGCCACAATAAAGACAAAGGAGCAGTGAGTGTCTGGGGACACTCTTCACTGCAGAGAGTCCGTTAAGTGTGCTTTGTTCCAAACAGGGTTGTACCAAAGTACCTATTTCCTGTTTACATCATTGGAAACGTGTTTTAGATTTTTAAAATTTGAATTTTAACTTACTGTTTTAGCTAACAAAAAACCTTTCACCAGGTCTCTCCCCTCCAAAGCAATGCATGTGCAATTAATCACACTATCTGTTCACTCACACACATGTTCTTATGTCTGAATATGCCTTTGAGCTCATTCATGTCTCACAGGAAAGAAGAGCAAGGGAGAGAGAAGGAATAGTGAGTGGAAAAATTCCAAGATACCAAGATGTGTACTTGATTATTGGAGATAATTAAGTAGAACCTAAAAATAGGCCCTTATTTCATATTATGTTCAAAATGATTCAAATTCAAAACTATTCACAGCTGTGCTGAAGCCCGATCTACCATAAAGAGTTGATTTCAAGCACCTGAATCAATCATAAGCAAATGAAGCTTCTCTCTGTTCTTTTTTTATGATCCTCACTGCGATATTTATTTATGACCTAATATTCATTCTGTATGATAATTTCCCTAGTTTTCTTCCCACATATCTTTTTTTTGTTCTTCTAAGTATAACTTGGGATGGTATCATGACTCAGAGGTTATCGAGTTATGCAATGAAGAGCTCAATATTATCATTACCCCATTACACTTCATTGTTTATTCTGCCAATTCTTTTCAATAGGGTAGAGCTATATGGCCAATACACCATGCCAGTGTTGTAAGTCTGTCCTTACAAAGCTGTTGAGAGTGACGAGTTTTAAAAACTCAACTTCATTAATGTACTGATCAAGCAGGCTGGTGGTTTACCATTTTACTGATTTATTAATTGATAATCCCACGTATTGAATAATGCAAAACACAGGTTGAAAAGTAAGAAATACAGGAAAATAGATTGTGCTTTTTTAAAAAAGCATATGTGCAAAGATTTACCCTACTAGAGAGATCTTTCAAGTATGAGGAACATATCTTATTATGTGCTATAAATAACACAAGGTATCCCGTTGTTTTGAGGACACTATTATCACCAGGACTTCTGAACCGACTTAGATGTGGACCAAACCAATGGCCTCTTTTTGCTGGTTTTATGCTGCTCCTTTTCTGTACAGTCCATGGCAAAATGTTAGGCTTCATTGATGACTCAGTTCTTAGGCTACCTTTTTCATGAAAACTTTCCTGATTTTCCAATGTTCCCTGACATCCATCTCATTCAAAATGAATGGCTTTTCTACTTTCTCTATATCATTTTCCATAAGAGATCATTTTGTGTCATCAAAGGGCCTTAACATGGCCAACATTAAAACATAGCTCAGTGTGTTATAATAAATACTTTTGGTCTTCTTTCTTTCCCATTAGATTAAATTCTTTCAGAGCAAGAGCTATGCCATTTTTTTAAAAATCAATCACAACTAGCATAGAGATTTGTCACATAGCAAGCATTCATTCTTTTTTCATTTAACAACTATCCATTGGTTGCCTACTATGTGCCAAGTATGGTGGTTCCATGGTATCAGGAAGGCATGTGTAATAGCCTTTGAGTGCTAGCATCATCACTAGCATGCCCTTGTTTGTGTGCCTTTACTATATTTGTCAGCATCTGGGCGGGAGGACAGGCTGTTTCTCTTGCATCCCCACAGGGGTTTGCACTGAATGTTATGGGAGAAATTTAACATATTTACAAAGCCAAAGGAGATCACAAATGTCCAATGGAGAGGCTGCTGTTTCATATTTTGTGTGTGTGTGTGGTTTAGCTCTTTACAGATTTTCTGTAGTCAGAATTTTGTCCTAAGTTTTGAGGAATTTATTTCTGCTTTTCATCTATTTTGACTCAAAGCAAAAGTCTCTGGTACAGCTGTTCTTAACATTTTGTTTTATCAGTAATGATATACTGCTGCTTAATAGACTACATTTAATCAAGTATGTAAAGCCAGATACAATGAAGTTATAAGGGAAGAAATTAGGACACTTCTTGGAATTAAGCCCTTCGTATTCGAATAGGTACCATTAAGAGTTCCTTCCCAAGTCTTAAGAGATTTGCCCAACCTCAGTCCTTGTTACATATACTGCCCTCACTGATCTCCTGTGCATTTAAACCAGAAATGTGAGACATTGTAGGATGTTTCTTAAGAAATGTACTTTAAAATGGACAGTTTGACATTATGGATCAAAAGCCTCCAAACCTGACTTGTCCCTGAATCTAGTAATTATATTCTTAGGTATTTATCTTTGAAAAGATAATTAAAGATGTTTGCAAAGACTTAGTTCTTAATGTGTTTATCATAATATAGAGGCCTGGTGCACAAAATTTGTGCACTCAGGGCAGGAAGGAGGGGGTTCCTCAACCCAACCTTCACCCTCTCGCAGTCTGGGAGCCCTCAGGGAATATTTGACTGACTGCTTTGGTCAGCTCCCCAAGAGGTCAGTGTGCATCCCAGGGACCGGTTGTTCTGCTGTTTGGTTCATTTACATATTACCCTTTTATTACATAGGATTATTTACTATAGAAAATATAGATGATAATTTATAATTTCAAAACCAGGGACTTAGTTGAAAGGAAAAGGATAATCCATACATTGGTATATTATGGAGTGGTTAGAAATGATGTAGAAGTAATTATATATGTTGTGGCATATGCTCATGATGTGCTGTCAAAAAATTTTCAATTCTATTTTAACATAATATATTAAAACATGAAAGAAGTTTTATAACTGTAAACAATAAAATACATGTCATCCTTAATTACTCTTCAGTGGCAAGATTTCTATTCTTTCTGGGTGGCAGGAATGTGATTTTATTTTCTCTTTTTGCATACTTGTGTTTTCTATTTTATCTTCAAAAGCAGGTGTAATAGAGAATAAAAAGTTAATACTCAAATTATTCCAAATATGTAGAAGTAACTTCCACATATTTGGGATAATATGGACAATTTTGGGGAGAATGTTTACCATCTGTGTTATGGTGAGCTGCCTTCCCGGTGAGATGGTGGACCTGCAGCAGTGAAGATAGAATTGATCAGAGACTTGTGTGTCAGGTAGAGTGATGGGCTAGTTGCCCTTTACCATCCCTTCCAACACCGAGTCTGTGATTCAATGAGAACTGCCCCATAATGAGCTCTTAAGCAAAGGCTGGGTAGCCCCTTCATGGAAGATGGCGAGCTAGATATGTCCTCAAGGCTCTCTCATTTTGGACTATTCCATGTAGAAATGGAACAGCTCATTTTGAAACACACCAAGATAAATTAAGTATTTCTAAATATATTTTGTCACGTTGTTTAGAGTGTCAAATAAAGTTTTAATAAGAAGTGAACTTTTTTAGGGTAAATTTTACAGAGTTTCACATACCATTATGCACACAATAGACAGTCAATAAATGTGCTAATTGACTAATAAAAATAGCAACTGCAAGGCAGGCAGAATTAAAGGGACACTGTCCCACTCATAGACTGGATTCTACTCTGACCTGCCCTTTTCTTCCACAGCAGAAATCCAGAGGTGGACTCAGGCACATGAAGAGAGAGGGCAGAGGTGGAAGGTGGACTCAGGCACATGCAGAGAGGAGGCAGAGGCGGAAGGACTTGGGCCTGAAGGTAGCTGGGTCTTCAGCTGAGACCAGTAAAAGTAGAGGGTGTGGCTCTACCTGCTTTACTACAAAGTTGAGTAACTCTAAATCCAATGATTTAGGTCTTGAAAGTCCTCATCGGGATATGACCAATGAGATGGTTTTCTCACTTCAGGGGTCTTAGTTACCCTACTTAGCTGGGACAGTGTCTGCCACACGTATGGGGACAGCCCCTTTAACTCTGACTTCCTCAGCAGTCTCATGGGATGCAAGGCAAGAATAGTTAGAAACGTCTTTCAGCCCTCTCTTCTCTCACACATTATTCACAATGAACTGTTGGCAAAAGAGGCAACACTTGAATTTTTAGAATATGAAGAAATCAGAATAGAAGTGGGTGTAGGTGTGTTTTCCTGCTCAGCAAAGTCTTCCTGTGGGAAGGCATTTGTTCATAACTCACTCTACACATGACAGCTAAATACATTTAGAGTACAGAATGAGATTTTCCAATGATAGTAAGAAAGGGTGGAGATTGGAAATGAACTAGAGCTATCAGGGAAAAGTGGAAACATTTGGGCTGGTAGACTGGCAACCACTCGCATCTGGTAGCGGTCTGGTTTTTTTTGTGTTACCTAGATGGCTCCTCTATAGGAAGGGTTGTTTCTACACGATGGGCATGCACGCCTGTCTGTCAGAGCCTGGTGACTGTTAAGTGCAGCCGGGACTGTGGTTTGCACACACTCTTTGTGAAGGTTATATGGTATGCCCTGGTCCTGCACAGCATTCCCCAGACTGCCCTGGGGAGAATGCTCATGGACCCAGCACAGCTGGGTTGCTAGGGAAAGTCTCCAAGCATGTCAAACTTGTGGCCCGTGGGCCGCATGCCTTGTTTAAATAATGAGGCATGAGGCCCACCTGCTGGAGAGTTTGACATGCTTGTGTGGACTCAGGTTTGTAAATGAGTCAGTATCTTCTCTGTCAACTATAGGAGGATGGGTCTACAAAATCAAAACTGAATGTTCAGAGAATACACTTACAAAACTAACAGTGACTTCAGAAACCCTCTAGTCCAGCCTGCTCATTTTACAGGGTCTCAGGGCGGTGCAAAGGCCAGGTAGGATACCTGCTCGCTATAGAAGGTGGGCACGTATCTTCCAGTCTTTGCTTTCACCGTTTAGATAAAATCAAAGATCCTAGAAGGCACTGAGATGTTTGAAAATAGGACTGACAGGTCTTGGATCACATCTTCTGGGTGACGTGTCCTCTGCATGGAGACCAACGGGAGTTCCATTGCCCATCTCTGTTTACCAGGCAGTCTTCTCCACCCAGCCCTTCATCTCACTTCTCTCTCTCTCTCTCTCTCTCTCTCTCTCTCTCTCTCTCTCTCTCCCTCCCTCCCTTGCTTCCACCACCACCCTGCCCCTGCCTCTTCTGATTGGAACACGGGATTGGAAAACCATAGCAAAGTATAAATTGGAAACTCTCTGATCACACGATGCTATACCAGGTGCTGTATCATCTACTGTGCCATCTCAGACGAGCTTGGACTATTGGACCTCCTTGACTGTTCTTTATACTCAGAGTTGGATGTTGCTAGGGAAAATGCAGCAGTTATGTCATAGGGACAAAGAGACATGAAAAAAATTGCATTCACATTCAAGGTTCCGCTCTTCCCTGATTGCTGGTCTCAGAACAGGAACCAATCTGTCCTTCTTGGAACAGTACAAACTGAGAAACAATTATACTTGAACAGTTCTCCACGGAACCTGTCAGCCTGCAGCACAAGGAGCTGTCTCTGATTTAATTATTCAATAAGTAAGGACAGTGGAGAAAAGATTTTCACAGCTAACAGTATATTGCAAGGCTATATCAACGTCCATGAGAAGAATATAATTTTTAAACAAAAGTTTTTAATGTCATATCTCTTGCTTGATTTTCTTATTGGTTTTCAAAGAGTATCCTTCAGTGAGTAGTAGATGGCTAAAGTCGGGTTTAAAAAAGCAGTTTTCTTTCTATCCTAAAAAATAATTTTAGGCATAGTCATATACGAAAATGACTTGCAGACCTAGGACCACTCTCCATTTGCTAAATAAGAATATTTTAGAGTTTCAATTCAGAGCTATTTGGAAATTCTCTACAGATGTCATGCTGCTGATTATTGGTATTCACCACACAAGCTGTGTTTTTACATCTTTTACCATAAAGATGTATGAAAATATAAGTTAGATTAGGTTCCATCACATTAAATTTTCTTTTTCCAGAGGGGAAAAGCTCTGATATTATCATTCATATCAATTTAATTTATAAGCTCGTTCCTTTGTCATCTATCAGAGGAGGGTTATTGAATTTAGAAGCTCTTTCTGAAGACAGGTATCTTTTCGAAATGGAAAAGGATTTCTATAGTATTGCCTGAGGTTGTTTGCAGGAGGTTGTGTTGTTGTCGTTCAGTCAGGTATTTCCACTCTTTGGTTTTTTAATACAACTTTCTGCCCACCTTCGTTGTTAAAAAATGGCAGCCGTAAGATTAACCTAGCGAGCTTATTCTTCATTGTGTGCTTCATTACTAGCATTGATCCTAGTGATCTTTGCATCAACCTGTCTGTCCACCACAGGAGTGATATGGAACATAATTTCCCTATAACTTTCTGATTTTGACATCAAGGCTTGGCTTGGCCAAGGATGAGGTCTGCTTCTCAAAGTCTGTGGCAAACCCGATGCAAATGTGAGCTTAGCAGTAAGCTGGGAATATGTGGTTTCAGAAAAGAGCCACAACTCTAAGCAACATACATTTCGATGCCTACGGTTTGGGTTAATAGTCTGATAAAAACTAAAGATTATTACTTTCTATTTTTTATATAAAATTGTACATAAAACTCTCAAAATTAAAGATGATCTCATTTTCTTAGACCCTCTCTCCCCTTTCCTCCTCTATGTCCACACTCTTTGGGATAAAAACTTCTTCATAATTTTCTAAACCATTTAGACAATTAGCAGAGACACTCAGTAATCTTGGGACACAGGAAGGTGGTTAGTAACCCTCCACATTTTGTGCTTGTGTCTTCCTTTTCCAGGGAGTTTTCACTGTGTAACTACACTAAGGAGAGGCCAAGTTGTTCTGGAGATGAGTACTGGATTCTTTGACACAGATTTTGTTTGAGGTTGTCTTTCAAGTTGAATGCTCATTTATAGACGATTTTCTACTGCATGCCTGGCCCTATGAGTTTGTTGGGCATTTATTGATGGAAAGAATGGTCTTCTAGTTTAGCTTGTGACCTTTACATTTGAGAAAGTGGGGCCCAGAGAGGTTAAGTGACTTGCACAAGATCTCACAGCAAGAAATGAGAAAACCAAAGCCAGAACCACCTTGTGGAGTTTTCACTGCTAAACACAGTCACAACTAACTGATAAGCCTTGCCTTCTCCCACATGTTCTCTACTATTTCTGTTCAAACACTCCACTTCTCTTTCTTCCAATTTGCTTTCTGACATTTGAGAATCACACCCCATGGATCTTTTTGGAGTTTTCTTCAAACATTTTAGACTAAAGCTACTTCAGCATGGAGCCAGGCTTGAATCGGGAATTCACAAATAAATGGGTCACTGGCTACAGCACACCTTCCATCTTCCTTTACCTATAATATGCCTCTCCCACTCCCCACTTAAAGCACTCAGCCTAAGCTAATGTGCTTCTTGTTATGGAAATTTATAAAGATATTGTAGAGATTCCCCAGACCAACCAGATCAAGTCTCAAGTTAGAGCATGGCCCAGACATGTGTGTGCAGAGAGGAAATCTCAGCAAGGCTCTGCTGAAGTGGAAACGAAACCAGCATAGTGCATGAACTGTTTAATAACATCTATTTAGTTACAGGATTATCACACTGCCAGGAAACTCCATCTATAGAAAATGGCTACCTATCTATCACCTATCTACTTGTTTATCCACCTGTCTACCACTGGTCTGTCTAATCTCTGCTTCTACAAAAGATTTGAGCAGCAGGCCCTCAGAAACATCAGAGCAAATCTGTCATAAACAGGAGGGTACTACTGACAAGATTATCAAACAACACAGCAAAACATGAAAATATTAATCTGATAATGAGATTCATTTGATAAAACTTAGTAGTATATAAACAATATATGGTTAAATATTGACATTTTTTCCAAGGTGTCCTTTTTAAAATACTGAGCTAATCCCTACCATTTTCTTTTAATCTCTGGTTCATAAAGTCAAAAGGAAATTGTAGAGATTACCCTAATATTTATATGTATAGATAGATGATATTAGAGAGACCGAAAGAGCTATGACTCTTATTCAGCTTGTAAAAAAAATTACTACTCTAGCATACAAACCAGAAAGCCTTAGTTGACTGTATTTTCATAGTGGCTCAGTGCAAAAATCATAAAATTCATTTTTCCTACACAGAGGGCAACTTGAAGGCAAAAAACAAAGTCTTTCTATAAATTAGAGCTGACAAGGGATGGCCCCCCCAAAAATATGCATCATTCACAAATTCAGTGCCAAACAGCAGGCATATAACGGGAAGCACCATGGCCTGTATCAACAAAGGGTATTAGAACAGTTCCTTCGATGTGACAAAAGTAGCCAGTCAGTCTTCCCCCAAATTCAGAAACCAAATTGCAAGCCCTTACCTTGGAGGGCCTGTAAGCTATGAGTCTGTACGATAATGCAGAGCTGCAGGACCAGCTGTGGAGCACTTTCCAGAAAGGTGGCTAGCAAATGCAGCATACTCACATCTGCATACTCATACACCATTTTCCAGTAAAACCTCCATCTGTCATTCTCCCCACTCTGTCGGCTTCGAATACCTAAGTATATTGTGTGGAAATATCTAGAAAGAAAACATGGAGAAGAAGAAAGAGATGAGTGATAATTTATAATTCAAACACCAAGGCTTTTCTTTTCTTCTTTCTTTCTTTCTTTTCTCTGCAAGCCACCATTTGCGAGAACACACAAGAAACAATTAATGTAGTGGCTTATTTTGAGGCCCAACATTAACTGTTTGAGTTCCCTTATTCTTAAATGATCACTCTGAGAAGTCACTGCAATTTTAGTCCTCACGAAAAGCATTCCATTGAATCGCAATATGAAGAGTGTGGTGAAATGTGTTAGAAACTTGGCTGTAGAAACTTGGGTGTAGAAGAGATTAATCAATAAAGAAAATAAAAATAAATTTAAAAAAATAGAGAGATTCGTTATTTTGAAAATCTACACACACACTCACACTGGATTTCGTTTCTCTACGTGCTCAGCAGTGTTCTGAAGATGGATTTCTCCTGGGGCACAATGCCAAGTCTAAGGACTAGAATGTATGGGCTTGTAAATACTCCCTATGCCTTTTAAAAACTTATCATTAAACATTTCAAACATATGCCAAAGGAGAAAAAGCATAGCGTATTGAATCCACTACACCTTCATCTGGATTAAGTAATTTCCAATACATTACACCAATCTTTTTTCCCCTTTGTATTTTTACTCCCTGCCACCAGATTATTTTGGAGCAACTCCCAGACATCATGTTATTTCATCTGTAAGTATTTTATTAAGATAATTTACAAACAAAATTTCAATACCATTGTTATACTTACAATACAAGGACAGTTTTGATATTATTAAATACTCAGTGTTCATTTTTTCCCTATTATATTTTTTTACAGTTTGAAATTCAATTCAAACAAGGCCCACATGTGATGAGAATTTGATATGTATCTTAAGTCTTTTTTATACCATGAATTCCCCTTCCATTTTTTTTGCATATTTTCTATTGTCTTGATTTTGATGATTGTATTTGTGTGGTGTGGTTCATGCTTCTGTTCTTTGTGTTTTCTTCATGTGGGCAGTATTAGAATTTTAATCAGATTCAAATTTGCTCATTTTTAGCAGGTGATGTTGAGGACTTCCTTGAGGGATACTTTCTTGAGGAGGCACTAATGTTCTCTTTTATGGTGTCATCATCCACAAATGATCATAACCTCGGTCCACTCCCTCTTTAGGGATGGAAAACACTGATATTCTGAATCTATCACCCTTCTTTTTTATTGGCTAGACTACTTCTGCAGCCCTTATGTCAAATCTTTATAGTAGGTTTCGTTGTCTGAAGCTTATTCTCTAGTCGATCTTTTAAAAAGGTGTACAGGGACACTATTCTCTGAGTTCTTGCGTGTTTATAACAGCACATGGTTATCAAGCTTACCTTGGGTGAAGATAAGGTTTCTTTTGCTATGTAGATCCTAACGTCTCACAATTTCACCTGGAGATTGGTGCCCATTTCTAGGATATGTGAAAGAACTGAACCTACTCAATACAAAGGCTCTTGGATGCCAAGAGAGAAGAATAATAGTAGGGATACGGCAAGGAACTGAGAGAGCAAAAAAGCCTGGGCCACTTTTTCACTGGAGGGTCCAGTTGGATAGCTAGAAAATCCATGCATCTGCCGCGCAAGATCCAAGATCTGCAATTTATTTATTAGAGCATGTTAAATCTGTTATTTTATTGCACAAAGTGTTGTAGGAAAGTCTTATAAAAATCATATATTCCTTCTCTTATAAGCTATTTGTTCTTTTTGCTTGGATGTCCAAAAAAATATTTTCTTTTTAAGACCTATGATTTTATTAGAAGGTATTTTTTATCTGTTTTCTACATGTGTTTTTCTGGTATACTTTTAATATCTGTAGAAAAATCACTATTTTTCTTATTCCCTTTTTCTCATAATAATTTTGAAATTTGTCTTATTGACAAGTTTTAAAAATTAGTTAATTTAATTTTCATGTACTTTTAGGAGGGGTTAAGTGGGTTAGGGTAGCTTTATTGGTGTCAAACCTTCAGAGGCCTTCCTCCCTTGTTCTCGTGAAGTGATAAAAACAACATCCCTTGTTAGCTTTCTGAGATCAGCTGCCTCTGTTCCCCTTCCCCTTCCTTCTTTCATTGCTTGTGGTTGTCCCTATCTTGCTCAATTTGAAATCTATTCCTGCAGCTTCTCCTTAGTGTGGCGGCTTGTGGAAGGCTCTTCAGTTTGTTAGGGGTGACTCAGCTTTAATAGCATTAACACTTATTGCTTACAGTCCCCTTTGGCGCTCTCTTGCATTGAATCATTGAGAACACACTTCTGGTCTCTATTGCTCCTCTAATTTGGCTCAGTGCACTTTCCAGTGAGTGCCTGTTGGGGATTTGGAGGTTCTCCTCGTCTCAAGGCCTTCCCTCTGCTCTCCCTGAGTAGTTGCTGATATCATGAACTCTTATAAGCTGTCACTAATTTGTTCCTGGGTAATTGAGGGCCGATCTCAGCACTAAATTTTATTATATACACTAGAAGACCAGTGCATGAAAATTTGTGCACTGGATGAGGGTTCTCTCAGCCCGGCCTGCGCCCTCTCACAGTCCGGAGTCCTCAGGGGATATCATACTGATGGCTTAGGCCCAGGTCCCAGGAAGTGAGCCTAAACTGCAGTCTGGCCTCCTTCTGTAGGAGGTAACCAGACAGGTGATCAGGGGACATCACCACCCCCATCATTCTGACACTACACTGCCACTGGGCCAATCAGGGGATGGCACCCCCCATCACCCTGCTATTGCCACCCAGCTTCCCTCTGTGGGAGGTGACCAGATGGGCCAATCAGGGGACGGTGCCAGCCCCTTCCCCATTGCCCCTCTGCCACTGCTCGTTGCTGATAGCTGTTCCCTCCCTCTGCCTGCTGGCATGCGCCTTGATTGGCCTGGCACCGCCTGCTCACTGGCTCTGTCTGCGCACCCCCCCCCCATGACTGGTCATTTTGCCATTCAGTCTATTTGCATATTATGCTTTTATTATATACGATTGTCCATGATTCTTTAGTTTTGCTCTGATTGTTTTAATGGGATATTTTTGGTAGATTCAAAAACTGCTGCCATTGCCACTATATTTACAGAACAGGAGCATTTTAAAACACAAAACTGATTTAATCATTCTTCTGAGTCCTTGATTTCTCTCTATCAGTAGTTATAAGATGAAGTGTGCTACAGTGCAATTTACAGGAACTTCCATGAAAAAACCCATGTTCCTGTACCACTCCACAGCTACAGCTTGTTGACCAGCCCAGAGCAAGCTGCTGGTGTTACCTTTCTTATAAGTGTGTCTTTTCACAAGCTCATTCTTTTCTTAGAATGCCTAGGAATAGCCTTTCTTGCTTCTCTGACTGGAAAACTTGTTTTTGAACTGACAGTATTTGTTCAGTCATTACCAATAACCATTCACTCCTCCATGCATTTACCTCCTTACCTGTTTCTATTAGTTTCCGGGGGGGGGGGCATGGTGTAACAAAGTACCACAAACTGATAATTTAAACAACAGAAATTATTGTCCACCAATTCTGGAGGCTACATGACTGAGATCAAGGGTTGGCAGGGTTGCTTTCTTCTGAAGTTGCTTTCTTCTGTGAAGGATACTCTGTTAGTGCCCCTCTCCTGGCTTCTGGTTTGCTGGCAAACTTGGCATTACTTAGATTGTAGATAACATCACCTTCATCTCAGCTTTTATCTTCATGTGGTGTTTTCTCTCTCTTTCTCTCTCTCTCTGTGTCAGTTTGTATACAAATTTATCCTTTCTATAAACACAGTCATATTGGATTAAGACCCATGCTAACATCTCATTTTAGCTTGATCATCTGCAAAGACCCTATTCTGTTTCCAAGTAAGATCCCATTCACAGGCACAGAGCATTAAGACTTCAACATCCTTTAGGGGAACAATATTCAATTGATAATACTCTTCTATCAATGTTCGATCTTGTTAACCTTATGACTTCTCCTCCTGTTTGGTGATTTCCAAATCTGCACCTCCTACTCCAATCCTCACTAGAGATCCAAAACTGTATGTCCATCTGCTCACACATATGTCCATCTGCTTTCCAGATTTCCCACAGGTATAGGAAAACAAACATACTCAAAATACCTTATTGCCTCTAAATTTGTCCCATCTCCTATACTGATAAGTCACACCACCATTCATTCAATCATTTAAGCTAGAAGCTTAGGGGCCACACTAGGATCTTATCCCTCTCTTACCCCTTACATTTGATAAAGGCTATTTTCTGAAACTTTTATCTCCTTGATATGTTTTCTCCTCTTTTGAAAGTCTCGGGATGATTTGGGAGGCATTATAGTATTTAAAGCAACAAGACAAGGTGAGATCATCCTTCAGTGAAACTGTGCCAACTTAATAGGCTTGGCATGTCATCTCACTGGGCATGGGTGTGATATCCATCAAGAGAGGGGTTTTCCTTCAAAAGTCACCATACCTAAATATATGAGGTGACTCCAAGGGCAGGGAATCCAGCTTCTTTTGGGGAAGTGTGAATTCTTAGGAAGTCTGTCCTTTCCCAAGGCCTGGAGAGGGGAAGGAAAACTACTTAAGGGGGACCAGAGTTGGCTACCTAAGGTGCCAGGGTTATTTCAAATGCCTAAGAAAAAGTTGAACCATCTTTTTCTCAGTGGCTATGCTTGCAAAAACCAGTTATATTCAGAAACTTCTTACTTGTAAAGTAGTCAGATGTGGTTGGGCTACCTCTTAACTTGAAAGGAAGGAGAGTAAACACAGAGAATCTAAGGCACCTTCAGGGCGAGTGTGAGCCCATGGCCCCTTGTCATACATGCTCAGTATATGCTAAGGGTTTTCTCTCATATGCAGGGCAGCAAGGCTGAGGAGTTAATGTCCTGGGTCTGTCCTCTGACAGTAACAAGGGGGAATAGGAGGATAAATATCATAGCTGCCTTACATTAAATAATTCTGAAATGTGCTCTCTACTCCCTGGCAGGCTGGAGTCCCAGTTGCCCATAGTGGTAACCTACTCATTAACATACTCTTTGACTGCCTTACCTGCCCTATCCCACTTCCCTGTCACTACCAGGGTTTCCTAGAATTGCCTTCAAGTAAACCACTTACACTCAAACCCTTACCCTAGTTACATCACAGGTTCACAGCAGCACCCCAATAATGCACTTTGCTCCTCTGGACATAAAGCTTCCAAAAATATCACGGGCATCATCTCAGTTTCATGCTCAATAACCCCATAATGGCTCCAGTTTTCTACTGTATTTTGATTCCTGTGCTCAGCTCTTGAGAGCAACTGCCAAAGCAACTTCAAATTGCTTCATGTGCTTTTTAATCTTGACTCTCATCTATATATATAAAAGCCTAAGTGACCATTCAACCAGTAGCAATGATGTGCATTAACCACCAGAAGGCAGACACTCAGCGCACAGACATAAAAACATGGAACAGAATGATGAATCTCAGAAGGAAGGGGAGAAAGGAAGGATGGGAAGAGATTAACCAAAGATGTTATATGCATACTAGAGATGTGGTGCACGGATTTGTGCATCAGTGGGGTGCCTTGCGTGGCCTGCAGAGATTGGGCCGAAACCGGCAGTTTGACATCCCCCAAGTTGTCCTGAATTGTGAGAGGATACAGGCCAGGACAAGGGACCCCACCTGTGCAAAAATCCACGCACCAGGCCTCTAGTTAGATTATAATAGGTCTGTCAAGGTGGTTATTCTGTGGTACGTATTTTTCCGCTGCTTTGTGCCTATAAAACTCATCAGTCTAAATGTTGATTCATTAATCTATACTTAGAGTTGTCCATGTCATATATATGAATTTGAACCTCATCATTCATATATATATAGTTAAGAACTAACACCCTTTCCATGAACACACCATATGCCAGACAGGCTCAGCTGAAAATTCATCTTTGTTGGCTAACAATTGACAACTATGTATGTAATTAAATATTAAAAATTTTAAGCCTTTGTTTTCAGTTGATCATTCTGCTACACAGATCTCTCTCTAGTGCCATAACATGTTTTATTATCAATGAGAGCCTCTGAGCTAATTTTCTTTAAAATCACAAAATAAATTAAGAGAGAATTGGGCATGTACACTCATTCTTTCAGGATATAGTTTGGGCTGTTCTGGTAATTTATAAACTAAAATTATATGTTGTGTTTTAGACTCAATTCAGTAACATCAATTGTCAGTGTGACTTAATTTTGCGTGTTTTTAAAATTTATCTTTATTGCTGAATGAATTACAGATGTTCCTTCCCCCACCCCCCGCCATTATTAACCCTGCACACACACACACACCACCCCACCCTGCTCCCACATAACCCCTACCCCTGGCCTTCACTGCACTATGTCATAAAGGATAACCTAACTGATTTCATGCTTTATTTAGAGGATGGATTTGAAGACAAATAATACTAGTAAAAATCTAACATGCTCTTATAGGCTTTCTCCAAAATTTTGTGGTTTATTGAAATGTGTTCATAATGATGTATTAAGTATTAAAAGCAACATAAAATTTAATTGAAATTTATAGGGCAGCTTTTCTTAATTTACGGTTTGCATAATTTTTAGCATGTTTCGTAAATAACAGAAGACGACCTACATCCTTCTGCTGTTTTACCATTGCCCAGAATTAAAAGTACCCTTGCCTGACATTTGAAAAAAAAGTGCTGTCCCACCCAGACTCAAACTTCCAACCTGGTTTTGAATGGTAGCTGAGGGGCAGTCCATGGAACTACCCCGAGGAAGTTACGCCAGTGTATGTGAGCAGTTTCAAGTTTGTCTTCTGCCATTCAGTCCCATGGAATGAATGTACATGATCAGGTAAGGGAGTTAATTAGCAACTTTCTACCTAAAATATACTGATACTGAGTAAAATGCTTTATATGCTTTTTTTTTCTTTTTTTTTTTTGGTCTTCCAAGACACTTTATAAAGGTAGTGCTACTCACACCCTTTAACCTATGAAGAATTTTTGCCATAAGAGTCTTTTAGAAAGCTCACAGTTAGTGAGTAGTTGGACTGATCATAAACACCATGTTTGTCAGCCTCCAAAATTCATGTCATCTAGATATAACCAGATCTACTTTCTAACATCCTAAGTCATTAAACAACCTCAGGTTTCCAGTCCAGGAAAAGATGTCAACTACCCATGACTGAATTGCCACTGGTCTTACATTAAAATGGTATTTGGGTTAGAACTAACTAGGTCCTTTAATATGGTCTTGAACCTGATATACTGTGTAGTTCCGAGTAGCCTTTGAAGTGTGAATTTCCAGAAGGCCAGGCTGGGATTCTTAACATCAAGCAGTCTGCCTATCAATACCAGTAGCTGCATGAGACAGGTTGAATTTGTTTATTGATAAAAGGATTGATATGGTTGAGAAGTGATCCTGCTTGACTCACCTCACTTCATTGTGTCCTGTCTCCCAGGCTCCAGTCCAGCTTCACTCTAGCCCTTGCTGAGTCCATTGGCTTTGCACAACGATAACCAAATAGCACTTTGCTGAAGCTGCAGTTTTTCCTCCTAATCACTGACCCTGGACTATTTACTCACAGGCTCACCCTTGACCAAGGAGGATCAGAGAATCATTAAATGAAAGCTCTCTTCTTTCCCTTTCTAGGCCTGCCAGCTCCAGTTCACAATGGGGACCAGATCGACAGAGCACCCTGGGCTGGCAGGCCTCCCATTTTGTCTCCCATTCCTGGTCCCTGGGACCACCTCCCTGAACAAACCACGTGCATACTCCCTCTTGTATCAGCTCTGGTTTTTGGTAGATTCAGGCTAAGATTTTACCATAAGTGAATCTAAAGCTGGACTCTTCTCATCAAAGATTGTGGGAGGAGGGACTAGGTAAGTGACAGTTACTAGGTAAGTAAAAGATGCAATTTTAAAAATAAAATTTAGGAGAGCAATTTTTAAAAATAGATTCTTTTTTATTTTTATGAGCAGCTCTCTCTCAAATCCATCTGACTTTCCATTTTCACCCTGCCTGAGAGAATTCTTACATTTTTAAACTCACTGCTCAATTAATTTTGTCATACAGGGCATGCCAAACCACCTGTTTCTGTAATCAGTTCATGTTTTCCAGCCACTCAGGCAAGAGACAATACAGAAGACATGCTGTTCATAGCAAAAGGAAGACACTTCATGTTGAATGTAGCAGCAGGGTAATCAAACATTACGTGTTTGACTTTCTTATAGCACCATGAGGAAAATACCCTGTCTTTTTTGTCAAGAATATAAAAAACTACTTATCCTGTTCTCAGAAGAACCACAGGGTTCAGAGCTGAGAAAAGCCACCAAAGAGTCTCCCTTTAGAAAACCTTCATCCAAGGTATTTCAACAATGCTTTCAGACTATGTGAACTTTTCAGAGCCATCCGCTTCATATCTACCTATTTATTTTACCATTGTCCCTTCCACCACCTACAAATTCTCTCTCTCATCCTGTAAGGACAGAAATAAAAGGCCTTTCTTTTTCTTTGCTGTGGCTTTCCATAATTTATGAGAACACCTGATAATTAAACCCCAAGACTTTCAGTTCCTCTGATTCAAACAGTCCCTCTGTTCAAACTGCAAGATAAGCTACTCTCAAGACTACACTCTTGCGTTCTCCTCTTCCCTGCAGTTTTAATGACTCTGGGAAAATCCTCCCCAAAGAGTTTCTAGTTAGTAGAAAGTGCCCTTCCCCCTGTCTTCCAAATCCAAACCTTCCCCTTTCAAACTCTTTGTAACTTTTGCTCTAAGCATGTTTTATAGGATTGGGAAAAATACTGATAAGACACTTCCCTCTAAGACATTTGCCGAACTCCTGGAAAGCAAACAAACTATAACTTTTCAGGACAACTCCCAGGATCTGCTCAACTTCAACCCCCCATCCTCCTCCCTCCTTGTCACCTAGCAACAGCAGCCATTACTCTTTAAAAGTGGAAGCCCCTTGCTGCTTTTTACTCCCAGCCCTGTATTGATTAGCAATGCACTGGCCTTTCCTCTCCAGGTAAAAATAAATGTCCTTTCTGCATCTCTTCCTATAGTTGTGAATTCTTTCACAGGCTGCATCACCAGCCAAACCCTAACAATCCCCTCCCCCTTTTCCTCTCAGCTTCCTACTAGCTTCTGTCTTTTCTCCACATCGATAGTTAATATGATGCGTCTGCCCAGATGTTTTCACTCTTCCCAGCATAAACTGGCAATGAAGTGTAAGAAAGTATGACCTGGTGAATTTCTGAAGAGCTTTCATTACACATTTAAGGACAGTAATTACTAGTTGAGAAAAATGGCCTTGACTCATAAAAAATTATAAAGAAATATTAAATTATAGGCAAACCCTCTTAAGGTGAAAAAGGAGCATGAGGAAAGTGTAAGAACCAGTGAAACAAACAAACAAACAAAACCCCCCAATATTTGATAAATGGGATATTCTAATTCGAGAGTGAGTCCAGCTTGGTTCCAGAAACCACATGCTGACATATCTATGAACTATAATTTCTTTTCTGTTAAAAGACAAATCTTGGTGATAAGAGACACTAAGGGCCACCTCAGTGATGATGCCATATTGGCTCCCCATTTGCTATTTCCCACTGAATTCATGAGTGGATGGACAGTCTCATCCACAGAGTTTGACATGATGTAACTGCATCTCATAGAGATATATCATACCTCAATATAAAGTGTGCATTTACAAAATGTCAACATTTCCATCCCCAAACACTTGCAAATTTAGGATTAGTTGCTTTATGGAGTTCAACTATGAAATAGATAATGTTCAGTAGCTGTTATTTGTTTAATAGTAGAATGAATGAATGCTCATTGATCCTAATATACAGGGTGGGGCAAAAGTAGGTTTACGGTTGTGAGTACATGAAACCCCCTGTATACACATCACTATTCTAGTCACTGAGAGATCCAGAAAAGACTAATAATTCATTCTTGACCTCATAGTGTTTATAATCTAGTAACAAAGAATTTCTTGGTAGTGTACCCCCAAGAAAATTACAAATCAAGGGTTTAATAGTCTCTGAAATATCTCTCTCCCTCTCCCTCTAGTCCCCTCATTCCTTTCTTCCCATAGATAATCATTAAAATGTACTTAATATGCATTCTTTTAATGGGCAGTTGCTCTAAAAATCATTTAGAAATAATTTTAGACTCATATAGAAACTGAAGTAGAATGCTTCCCTCAATGATAACATCTTATTTAACCATAGTACAGTTATCAGGACATTGACATTGGTGCAGTACTATTAACTAAGCCACAGTCCTTGTTTCCCCTTTCAGCAGTTTTTTTTTTTCTCTCTTAGTGTGTGTATGTTTAGTTATTTTTTAAATTATATGTGTAGATTTATCTAACTGTCAGATTTCATAGCATGCATAGATTCATCTAACTGGAACCATAATCAGGATACAGATCACCCCAAATAAAGGTCTTTGTGCTAACCATTCATAGTTACACCTAACAGCAACCCTAACCCTGGCAACCTCTGATCTGTGCTCCATCATGATACTTTTGACATTTTAAGGATGTAATATAGAAGAGAGTAATGCGGTGTTTAATATTTTGAGATTTGATTCTTTTCTTTCAGCATAACACCCTTGAGGCCCATCTGCGTTATGGGATATATAAATCATTCATTTCTTTTCATTACTGAGTATCACAATTTGTTTATCCATTTACTCTTTGAAGGGAATTTGGGTTTTCATGATTATGAATATAACTCCTATCAATAATCAAATTTAGCATTTGGTGTGAATGTAAGTTTTCTTTCTCTAGAATAGGTCACATGGTAAATGTATGTGTAACATTCTGAGACACTTGGCATTTATTCTGTTGGCATGCATTAGCTTACTAAGTGGCATTGTGTTTATTTTTCACCCTGTGCCATGTTTTTATGATCCACAGATATTACTAGATGTATATCTAATTCATATAAAGATTATTTCTTTAAACTGCTGCATAGTATTGCAAGGAAGCTCTTTACTTCAAAGAATCCTATAATCAGTCATTATATAAAGCAAAAAAAAATTCTTTTAAAAATGTATATACCCCATAAATAATTTGTTTAGTGAATTTAGTTTTCTACTTATTGGGGTTTCTTATTGGGGTTAATGTGTATATTTATTGCTTCTGGGTTTGTCTCATGGTTTTACATACCAATGAAAACATCACTAGGTGCTAACAGCAGCTGTCTAAGATAAGACCCAGGTCATGCAGACAGTAAAGTCTCTCTGTTGTCTAAGAACTTTTCAAAGTTCATAGCAGCAGAGCTCATTACCCATGCATGGAGCAGCTCCACAGGCCCAGGCTTTCTGGAGGTTGTTATCAAACTCAAAGCATCTGATCTTGGCATTTATTGATCCCAGTCCCGTGACTGAATAACCCAGAAACAGGATGAAGTAATTCAGGAGCAGTATCATCATTAGCAAAAGGGCTTGGAAAAATTAGCAACAGGCCTTAAGTACATGATTTTTACACAACACTAGAGGGCACATATCAAGTCCTTCAGACACAAAAAGTTTTTTTCCTTTTTTTTTTTTTTTTTTTGTCTGTGTGTGAAGCTTTCTTATATAGAAAAGGATAACTCCAGGAAAAGCCCTCAGGTTATCTATATATTTATACCTACAACACTTAAGGCATCAACATTCCAGGCCATCAGGCCATCCTTTGTTTTATTAAAAACTAGAGGGCTGGTGCACAGATTTGTGCACAGGGAAAGGAAATTAATTAGAAGGTGGCTGATGGGGTGGATCTGAGCAAGATGGGCAGACACCCATGGAGCCAACATCCCATGGAGTCAACATCCCATGGTCCTTCCCTGTCTGGCCACTCCTGGGGCAGTGTCGGGGCTTGAAGGGTGTTTGCAGAATCAGTGGGCTCCCTCTAGCAAGTGGGTTCCCTCGGCGTGATCTGCGGGGTTTGGGCTGAAACCGGCTCTTTGGCCCAGAGGGGTTCCAGAGTGTGAGAGGGCACTCTGCAAAGCTGCTGTCACTGGGCAGGTCCTGCATTGAGTGTCTTCACCCTGGTGGTCAATGCATGTCATAGCTACCAGTTGGACGGTCAGACAGTTACTTAGGCTTTTATATAGATAGATAGATACCTAAAAATTCTCGAAGTCACAGGTTTAGGAGCCTGGTATTTTTTGGTGATTTCAGAGAGTTGATATTGGAGAAAGTGGCTTAGGAATATTGATTAGACCAAGTGTAAGTGTACATAAGAATCACCTGGAATCTAGTTACGGTCAAACACAAAGTGCTGAGACCTTCCCTCAGAGTTTCTGATATATCAGAGACAGGGAAGAGTATTTTCTGAAGCTGCTGGATGATGTTGAGCATCTTTCCTGCAGATGGAGTGGGACTAGGACCCAGATCTAAGATCACAATTATGCTTGATTAATATGTACGCCTGTGCCAGTCCTTCTGATTTAATTTGTATCCTCCAGACCCACAGAGGACCTCCATAAATGTATTTGCGAAATAATTGACCCCATATTTTCTTTCTGGCAGCGGCCACTTTTGTTCCCCTACACAGTTACTTTATAGCAATTACCAAACACTTGAGCTTCAACATTCCAGGCCATTTGCCCCTCTCAGCCAGCCATCTATTCTCAAGTAATGCTCTCTGTAAGATTTTACTTTATTTTTCTGTTCCTTCTTTATTAAAATTGTACAATGACTGATGTCCACAAGATGGCCAACTAAGAAGCCCCAGGCACTTGCTTCCTAAGGGAGCCATTAAATAAATAAGAGAGACTGGCTAAAACAACTTGAGAAGACCTCTGGAAATCAATCAAAGATCGATGACAACCAAGTGAACCCACAATCAAGAAAAAGCCATATTAAAAATGGTAGGAGATTTTGTGCAATTTTATTCACCCCTTTCTTCCCCCTCTCCAGCACTATGCATTATGGTTTGGGGGAAGCAGCATTCTGATCTCCAGGTTCCTTCCATAAACCAGAGAGAACAGAGCAGACACAATTTGCAATGCTTTAACCTGTTTGGGTGCAGCTGAGGGATTGGTCTCTGTGTCGCTTAACAAGAAACACAGAAAGCTAACAGCAGCACAGCTTAGATTTCAGGCTAGCAGAAGCCATGGATGGCAGTGGTCATGGCTCAAGGAAACTACAGACACACAGGTGCCTGCAGGAAGAAATTATTGTCTGAGGAATGCAATGAAACATCTAAATCCTTTAGAAGAAGCAGGGGTGAGACTCCTAGGGAAATTAAGACATTTAAACCCTGCCGGCATAGCTCAGAGGTTGAACATTGACCTATGAACCAGGAGGTCACGGTTTGATCTCCAGTCAGGGCACATGCTCAGGTTGCTGGCTCAATCCCCAATGTGGGGCATGCAGGAGGCAGCTGATCAATGATTCTCTCTCATCATTGATGTTTCTAACTCTCTCTCCCTTTCTCTCTGAAATCAATAAAAATGTATTTTTAAAGAGTTAAGACATTTAAAAGCAGTAATGTAAATGGGAGAATCATAACAAAGCACATACACTCCAGGGAAGATGCATTTTAAGGAAAGGCCTGAGTTGACCGTAAGCCTTCCCACTGGGCTGATTAGTGAAGATCTCAGATTAGTGGCTCTCACATGGAGCCAGTTTGCAAAAAACGGGAGAGGTGGTTGTTTTTTAAATTCCAAGCTTTCAGCAAAAATCACAAAGAAACAGAGGAGCATGCCCCATCCAAAAGAACAAAATAAAATCTCTAGAAACACCGGTGTTGGAGTGCATGTGTGATGAGTAAAAATTGGGAGGGATATCTCAGCTGTGGAGGTCTCCCCTGAGGAGTGAGGCCTAGCCCCATACCAGGCTCCTATCCCAGGGTTCCAGCGCTGGAAAACTAAGTCGCCATTACTTCTGGCTGTAAAATCTAGAGTGGTGTGTGGTTGAGTGAGACAGGGTTGCTGGAGCCCAGGCATTCCTCTTATGGGGTCTGCACACAGACTTACTCAGACCCACTCACCTGAGCTCCAGTGCTGAGGCAGAAGCTTAGAGAGCACGAGACACATGGGGAAGAACTGAGGTGTCAGGCATCAGGTGAGATCTGTAGGGGCAGGTTTCTCTCACAGAGAAGGGCTGACAGAGGACATTATTTCTGGTCTGAACCCTCCTCACAAGGAGCTGGCAAGTAGGAACCATAACAACCAGGCTAATTCTGTTGGCCCTACCCTGGTGCTTCCCTGAGACCCAATCCCATCCAACTTATAAGCCCACCCAAGCTGTTATGAGTGGTTTTTCCATACCAATGGACTGTCTTGGCTCAAGCTTCAGCCTTTCCTAAAATCTCTCAAACAAGGGCCACCTGGTCTCGGTGCCCCATACCTCTCTCTAAGTGGACTCATTCCCATGAACTAGCAGCAACCAGCCTTGGTTCACAGTGTGGCCTCTCCTGGGCACCTCCAAGCCCAGCACAAGTAGCAGCCATCTTCAGATTGCTCTGTAGCTCAAGCCAGCTGGCCCTGGGCAGGATACAGGCAATGGTTGATCTTGGCTTGCACCTCCTGACAGGCCCCAGAGTCACCTCCACAAGTGGCACACTCAGTGAGCACCAGAGCCCTGCTGAAATAAGTTCTGCTCCATGGGGTCAGCCTTTGTACAGCTGATCCTCCACAGAGGTTGCAGCCAGTTCTCACAGCCAATCAGCCTGGGGGTAAATCTTTCTCATTGACATTCCAACAGCAATCAAGGATCAACCACAACAAAAGAATGTGCATAGCTCACACTGGGGTTGGAAGTGGGGTTGCACCTGAAGTGCACATCTCAGGTAATCGGAGAGGCTGTTCCAGGAACTGGACAAAACATCTACTGTACAAGGCCATTCTACCAAGTCCAGGAGACATAATAGCTCTAATACATAGGAACCAACACAGGGAGCCTGCCAAAATGAAGAGGGAAAGAAATATGTCCCAAATGAAAAAACTAAACAAAACTTCAGAAAAAAATTAAACTAAGAGGAGACAGAGCACAAAACACTGGTTAAAAGGACCCACCAAACCAGTATTACAAGAAATGTTAAAGGGTTTACTTTAAGAGGTAAAGGGGGTTGGAAAAATGGGTGAAAAAAGATGAAAGGATTAGGAAGTAAAAATTGGTAGTTACAGAATAGTCACGGGGATGTAAGACATAGCATAAGGAATATAGTCAATAATATAATAACTATGTACTAGATTTATTGGGGTGATAACATAATAAGTCACATAATGGCTACTCACTGGTTTGTATACCTGAAACTAATGTAATATTGTATGTTAACTGTAATTGAAAAATTAAAGAAGTATTTAAAGTTAAAAAAAATCAATTAATAGAAATTGGATTGCGAACTTTTCGAAGAGTTGCTTGACACCATCAGTACACTTTACTAACATTTGGATCATAAAGCCGTAGCTCACTTTCTGCTGCTCGTGTTAACCATGTGAATTTGGCAACTGGCATCTTCTTGTTGCTGAAAGGTCAGGCAGACTTATTTCTGTCCATTTCAAATGTCACAAAAGTCAAAGTTATTATAAGGAACATTTGTTTTTACTCCTGTATTTTGCCGAGTTGTATGTCAAATACGGTTCTTTATGACTGAAGAATGTTAATGAAGTGTGGGGGCAATCACTGAAAAGATGCAATGCCACATCTATGTTTATTAAAGGACACAAATACTGTTTGATTGCAAGGTCTCATTCACAAATGGCTTTGGCAAAGTACAACTTTGAAGCAATTTAATCCTATAAAGACCTTAATTATCATGTAGAGGGGAGGCTTATTTCTAACTCCAGTTTGACCTCAGTGCCATGCCCAGCAATGAATTAATATTGTTTGTTCAAAAAAAGGGGGGGGGGACTGCCTTAAATATAGTACTTGGCAGTTTGTCTCCTTTATAGGCACCAATTTCCCTTCTTCCTCTTGATTTGGGGACAATATAAAGAAGGCTTCATAGCAAGAAATGGATTTTGAGCACATAGTGTAAACATTATACTTTTCTAAATGAGGAAAAGCATCTAGCAACTTCAGTGAAAGGGCCCTGACATCAAGGTCACTTGTGGTCATTCTGTGCAATAAGTCAATATTCTTACCGTTGCCCTGCTCCCCTCATTTAAGTGCCTATTGACCTTATGCTCTGGTTTCTGGACTAGTCAAACCTTTGGGCCAGAAATGATCAGACATGTTTCTTCTGCGCTTTGGAATGAACTTACTGGTGTGTGTTTCTCCTACCTCTCGTCTTGCCTCTTGTGAAATGATTTCAAGCAAGGAGGAGCAAGTGAACGGGCTTCCTCATTGTTCCTGAGCCACCCTGGGCAACAGCCCCACATTTCGCTCTTGGTCATGCTCATTTTCTGGCCTCTTTAGGCTTCCTGGTCCTTGAAAATACAAATTAAATAGGCTTAGGTGCATATGTAGTTTTGCAGCCTACATCCATAATCCTAATTCATCTAACTTTCAAAACTTTCAAAAACATTTGAGGATGACATTGTGTGGTACAGCTTAGGATCCACATTACAAATCTCATTAAACAAATAATACAGCTCTTTTTGGTTGTTGTGTTGGGAGTACTGCATGTTAAGTACCCATGACAGGGCCTGAAATGGAAAGTATTAAACAAACGGTGATCCTTATTATAACCAATATCCCCATCCCATCCCTTCTGGCCTGGACAATTATAGTATGCCCCTAGCAGGTCTGCTAGGCTCGAGTTTTCTTCCCTCTACATTTATCATCCTAAATAGCACTCGGGTCATTCTGCATCTCAGATGTATTCAGTGATTCAGTGGTTTCTGTTGACTACAGGATCAAATCCAAAATATAGGGTGCGGCAAAAGTAGACTTACAGTTGTGAGTATGTGAAACACAAAGTTTATCCCTGTTTTATTATGTATTAATTATTGTATTTTTCCCATACAAACAACTATAAACCTAGTTTTGCCCACCCTGTATTTGGTTTGGCATTCAAAATCGAAAGCTACACATTCCACACTTCATCCTTATCTTTATTCTAATCACTAGCACATTTATGATTACGATTTTAAATTGATCATATTCTACCTTGTATAATCATTTGTCCTCCTTGTGAATAAGCCTTATCTCTGAAACTGTATATGAATTTCTTAGAAAGGAATTATCATGATTCATTCTTCTTAAAAAATTTCCCATGGAATCTATTTGCATAGTGTCTCTTACATAGAAACTTTCTAAAAAATTGTTCCTGACAGTGATAAGATTATGGGGCAAGAAGATAGGAAATTATGAATATAATGATGAGGAAAGTGAACAATATTTTAGTAACTAGTGCTTTTTGTATTTTGTTACGTGTTCTTGAATCCTTCTAGAATTAATTAGAAAAGAAAATGACATTTAAAATTGACATAAAGGACAGTTTATATAAAGTTTTCCTCATAAAGTCTTCAAAACTCTTTAGGTTTGAACACTATTTATACTCAAATTCAAAGGAGAAATTATTTTCATCAAACTGAAGGTCCTACAGAATAATTTTATTTATTTACCCTGCACAGTAAACCAGTGAGAGATGAGGGGTGGAATCAGATCTTTCTACCTCACGATCTTTATACTCAAAACAGAGAGATTAATGGAAGTAATTCTTGAGGGAGGATGCCCTGGGAGCAGATTCAAAGGTCAGTTCAGTTTATATAATGAAACTTAATCGATCAAACTTGAAATAAATATTTAGGCAAGTGTATAGGAAACGTATTCTTCTGTTTTTGTTTTCTGACATAGCATAGACATGCTAGTATCTTCTAAATGGACTACTCTTTGAGGCTGCTAGCCAAAACATAGCTAAAATTATGCCTCATATTTTTTCCTTTGACTGGGTTTCATTTAGATTTTTTTTTTCAAATCTCTTTAACATGCATTTATCATCTATTTCGTGGCATCTAAATATGTGGTGACCTATTTTGAGAGATACATAAAAGAAATAGAAAATTCTTCTTAGACTCTCAAGAATCTTTTATTCATATTGAAGACATAAGATATGCAATTACCAATGGGCCTTTAGGGTCATATGCTGTGAAAGGTGGTAAAATATTTGTATAGGAGGCCAACTGAAAAGCTTTTAAAGTCTGTTATGGGAATGGGAGGCTTTGTGTAAGGTAGTAGTGAAAGAACAGGTTTTTGTATTAGATCCTCTTGAGTTCGAATCCTTGTGCTGACTCTTACTAATTATTTGATCTTAGAAAAGTTATCTCCTATCCCCTAGTCTCGACTTCCTCCTATAATAGTGAGAGAAGAATGCTTTTGTTTTTATGTAATAAAACTATTTAAAATTCACCAAAGTATCACAAATTGTAAAATATGAATAATATCAAGTACAAACTTAAGACTATAGGTTTTACTTTTCTTTTGTTTGTTTTTTAATTTTATTGATTTTTTTACAGAGAGGAAGGGAGAGGTATAGAGAATTAGAAACATCAATGAGAGAGAACCATCAATCAGCTGCCTCCTGTAAACCTCCTCCTGGGGATGTGCCCACAACCAAGGTAATGCCCTTGACCGGAATCGAATCCGGGACCTTTCAGTCCACAGGCCAACACTCTATCCACCGAGCCAAACCAGTTAGGGTTACTTTCCTTTTGAATATTTCTTAGAAAAAATAAACAGAAAGAATAGGCAATATAAGAGTCTTTTTTATCTGACATGATAATAAAATTTTGTAGTGTATTTATCTCTTTCCTTTCTCACTGTAACACAGGATGTCACAATGACCTTAATAGTTTTCCATGGAAAAAAATTAGATGCAGAGAGAGCAGACTGCCACGAAGCAAAAAAAGTGAACAAAACTCAAACAATTTACAATTTCCTAGGAGGCACTAATCTTCTGTTTTGACAATATGTATAGTACTAGCATGTCCTTATACTGCAATTTTAATATTGAAACGAATTTTATTATTCCCAAATGCTCTTTCTTATTGTGGATCTATATTGCCCTATTTGTTACATCTGATAATAGAGAAACTTGTATTAACTAGTTTCCTGCAAAGTGGGAGGCACTGTCTTGTACAAAATGCCAGTATTGAGGTTAGGTGTCTGATGGGAGCAGACATGCTCATTCCTATAGAAATGGTCTTTTTATAGGACTGTAACCTATTTCAAACCAATAACCATCTGTATTCATATTTGCATCTCAAGAGTCCAGCAGAATGGTTAATATGTAGTAGGTTCTTAATAAATATTTCCAGATGGAAAGCATAAATTCCATTTCCTAATTCTGAGAATTCCCATTTCACAAAAAGGCAAAACTGCACTTTGCCTCCTCCCTAGTTTGGGGTCATGCAATGAAGATATCCTTGGTTTTGTTTGAGGTTGGAACAAATTGCTAAAGAGCATAGAGAACAGACACCGTATTTTGTTTATACCATCATAGCCTCTTGCACTTTATCCAGTTGATAGTAGGCTCTCACTAAACATTTATTGATATGAATGGGAAAAATTCATTGAATTTTTATTTTACTCGAGAATAAACATTTACAATCAAGAAATGTATAGTGCTACTTTTGGCTTCAGTATTCTCAATTGTTATTTCTGTACCAATTTGTCACAATTCAATCAGATGAAAGAAATGGGCCAATGATTCATGCTAGCCAGGGTGGTTTTTTAGCAAGATGTTTACAAAATAGAAGATCACCATGCCTGTCTCTTAGCTCTAAACCTAAAATGATTCATTACTAGAAGAGAGATGAACCCAAGCCAGATACTGATGCAACTTAGCATCAGGCCAACTTTGCACTGGTTGTAGTCTGACCCTGACCATTAATTCTAGTAAATGGAATTATTACTTAGTCCCTGTGAATTAATTATATCCAGGCATTACATTTTCAGGAAATGGTTTCCCATCTGTTTTCTAATTTTTTTTTCTGGATTCTTCAATTGCATCTAGATTGTAGACATCATCCTCAGGCTCAGGATCCCGTTCTGAAGTCAGTCTCTAGGGCCAGGACTCTGCCCCTTCCTGTGGCTTCTTTGCCAGCAATCAAGTCTGGGCTGCTGGGTGATTTCCAGAATGTTTTCCTGACATCATGCTTTTCTTGTCTACCTGCTGCACAGGTTGTGCACAGTAGTCTGTCACCCACAGCAGTGGAGTGACCTCCAGATATTAAGCCTTTCAGCACTGCCTGGGCTGAGCATGCATGAGACCAGGGTCTGGCACAATCACTGGCTAGAAGGCTAGGGCTGACGTGAAATGCAATCTGAGCTGAAAACTCTTATCCACAGAGATATCAGAGCCAATATGAGTAGCTGACATGGAAACACTGTATAATAGGACTTCTGCTTTCTCAGATGTGATATAAATTTTTTTCTAACAAAAATTAAATGGGAGAATATTTTAATTTACTAAAATTTTGCTCAAAGAAGGACCAAAATCCCAGACCAGACGTGACACAATAAACCTGACATTATAAAATGATGGCTAATTGGGAGAAAAGGATTGAGTTTTTATTTGTTTATCGGTACTCAATGTTTCAGACACATTTAGATGCAAAACAGACGAATTCTATGATACTTTAGATGTAATTGATTTGAATACTCATCATAAGGTAGTATGCCAAGTAATTCAGATAAATATTTGAAATGACTGACTATAAAATCTTTCAGAAATGAGCAAGCTGAAAATGATCTGAGTTTTGTTTTAGTTCCTAGTTTGTAACTTTCCAGAGCAGATGTCTTTATATTCTCTTACAAAAAAAGAGATTTTTGTTGTTTTAGGAGGTAGCAGGAATGCTGGGGTGCGTGTGAATGGGGGGAGGAAAATAGAATAGTAAGAGAGAAATGATTAAGACTAACTGGACCGTTAAGAAAACAGCCAGTCTGAGAGTCTCTGGGAGGAGCTAGGCCTCTATGCTCGTAATAATGCTGTATGATTCTAACTTCCCTTTGCCTTAATTTCCTCTTCCCGTGGATAAATATCTCTCCATCTTGGCACACCAGGCAGAGTCATTCTGGTTTGCCAATGTCTGCATGCAGTGTGTTACAATCCTTTATTTTTCCTGCATAAATTGTTTTGGTGACAAAATACCTAGTCAATATTAATTTTCAGTCGACAAAGTAAAAATTCAAGTTTAAACACAATGAATTGAGTTGCATTTATTCTCTTCTAGTATTGCCCCATTCTATTCTGCGCCATTTAGGAACAATAACTATTTTAGGATAGAAGAATTTGGCACAACAAAGCCACAAATATTTTTCTAAGAATGATCTTAGAAAGTTCATAGAGGCAATCTTCTTACTTTGTAGCTGAGATAAGTGAGAGCAAAGAGCCCTAGAATTCGAATTCAGATCTCTGGAGCTTCATGCAGAGTCTCTGCCCATGGTGTTATTTAGACATTTCCATATCCATACATTTGGATCACTCTGTCTTTGGGGAATCACGCCAAGGATTGCTGACAAAACACTAGTAAATCAAATGCTTACTATCCCGAACGCTTCGTGGGACACTCAGAGAGTGAACGGCTTGTCTGATGGGAGAAAATGACCCAGAAAAAGAAAGGATATAAAGAGGAGAGGATGATGCAAAGTGCTGTGACCACGGATGGGATGTGGTTCTTTTGTTGTTGTTCTTGTTGGAGGATCTAGGTAAGTGATTTTTATAGTTGAAAAAAATTTAATGTAATAAGCAGGTGCTTAAATGAATAAAATTCTGCAGAACTCTGATGAGCTATATGCAGAGCACCAGCCACCGCTAATTCAAGTCTTCCTGAAACAATTATTTTGTGGGAGGTATGGTTACAGATTTAATTGACCAAGTGCCTCTAACATGCCAGGAAAGAAAGATGGGTTCTTAACTATTATAAGCAAATTTAATCAATCTCAGGTTATTTTTAAACAAAGGCTACAGAGTCATCCCTACATTCTCCCTGCCCCTCTAGCGGTCTTAAGCCATGGAGAGTACATGTTTATTAAAAGCTTCCCAGCCAGCTATCCCTTTCAATTAGCATTTCGCTGAAGATCCGATATCTTTCTGTTATTCCCTTGGGAACCATTTTAGCTGCAATCTGCCCTTAATATTGAATTTGTACCAGAGAAATTAATTAGATACAGTGAGTATAAGAATTTTTTTTATGCTTTCATTCTTTTTAATTTTGTCCAAACCACTGTGCCTCTGAGTCACAGCAAATACGCTTGGGGGTTGAGATAGAGAACAGGTGGAGTAGAGTAGGACCCGAGGACAGAACAAAGTAGTGAAAGGGGAACTGGGTATTCAGATGGGTTAGCTGCCATAGAGGGACCAGGTGGAATAGGACCAGAAGAAGGGACAACGGGAAGAGGGAGGAATGGGATATTATGAGCAGTTAGTGACAACACAGGGCAGCTGACTTTTTGTAAACCATCTTTCTTAACCAAAATCGATGTGGTCTGTTTTCAAGTTGATCTACGAATAATACATCTGCTTAGCAGAGTTTCAGTTTTAAATAGATTTGTGCTATAATCAACTTTGAAAAAGAGGTTTATCTAGACAAGTTACAACTTTACTCCTGAATCAAAGGGATGTGTTATGTCCTAGGTACTACCACATATCGGGGCTTGAGAGCCCAGCATTGTGGGGCGGACCTGGCAAAGATGGGGCCTGCGTGTGACTATTCCCTTGCCCACAGCCTGAGATTTGGTGCTGCTGGTCATATGGGCAAGAACATGGAAGATTCGGTGTTCGGGTGGGAACTTCCCTCAACAGTCTTTTAAAATGTAAGGGAGGATGCATGTGAATCTGACTTAGAAGTTGTGAAAACGTAACAGATATCATTGTTATGATGAACCGTCGTAAAGTGATTTATCTGAAATCATGCAGATCCTTACATTTTAAAGATTCCGCTAGTTCAAATAACCAGTTTGAATGACTCCTTTGCTTCCTAGCTGATGGTTCAGCTTTATGCAGTCAGGAGCCAAAGTCTAAGATCCCAAGATGGCAGAGACTTCATGAAGCTCCTCAGTAAGTTTTCATGCCTTCAAATCACCCCAAACCCTGAGGGTCCATCCAATTTTTAGCATTTTCAGAGATGCTGTAGTGTTCCTGTGCTAAGGCTTTTACTCAGTGGAGAGTATTAAAATATGGAAAGTGCACTAAAATAACTGCAGTCTTTCTTTAAATTACTAAAATGATGGGTAGCCTCTTTCTTCTGTTCATAGAATATTTATTAAGCACATCTTGGGGATTTTCTGGACAAAAGGCATCATGAGGTGGTTTTGTAGTATAAATAGTTCTTTTAGGTTGAATGGGCTCTAGTTCCTTCTTGGGAATGGCACAGCCCAAGGGTATGGCCACCAGCAACAGATCTGTCCAGAAGGTCTCTTTCAATAACAATGTTCGTCATCCTTGCAAAGCTCTGTTTATTTATTCTGCAATATTGTCCAGAAAATGGTCCTCCCTGACACTGACCAAGGCTGGACAGGAGACTCAACCAGTTATTGCATTTCCACAAATTCCATCAGAGCCATTGAACTTCAAACTGCTGACAGTTAGCACCTGATTCACTCATCTCTGTCCTTGGAATCCAGTATAGTGTTGGGTGTACAGCAGCTAGTCTATGGATGAGTGCTAGTGCTAATGGCTAATGAAGTTAGTACCTGTGGTTTCAGATAGGTCTGTCCCATTCCACTCACGTATCAAGGTAACATTGCTCTAACCTAGAATTGCTTTTTCACTAGAAGACTTCGAAAAAGTCTTAAAGATTGCTACTAATGAAAACAATGCCATACAATTGCCTAGTTCAGGGACGGCCAATGCATGGCACCCTCATTATGCTCTCACCCTCATCTTCTGTCCCTGTAGTCCACATGGATGATCCATCAGGGTGTTTCTTCCAGGTGGGCCTTTGGACCTCAGAGCCTTCTCCACCCTGTTCTTACATTGCAGGAGCTGCTGCCTTCCCCTCTTGATCTAATTCAGCCTTGCCATTTTATGGATGGAAAAATGGGTTCAGACTATGAGACGACTCTCTGAACAGTTAGGTAGGTGGAGAGGAGATTAGCTTCCAGACTTAGGCTAGTTGTTACCCACTGTGTTCTCTCTCTCACTTTTTCTGTCAAATCTTTTTTGTTGTTATGGTTACTGTTTCGGGAGGGAGGGAAGAGTAGGAACAGAAGGATAACAGAAAAGGAAAACTTTGCAAGAATATCTTCTCTTATTTTTTTCTTCTCTAATCATGAGTGAAATGAGGGGCCAACTGACTTAAAAATTAATAGGAATAAATGGAATCTTGAAGTTGTTTATTTTATTTTTAACTATGTCTTAATGTCACTTCATAAGTCACATCTTGGATGCATACTTGCTGTCATAAAAATACCTTTCTTTAACATACTAATGTGGAGAGATTTGACTACATGTGAAATTTACTATGGTCACAGTATCTAAATAATAATAATAATAATAATAATAATAATAATAATAATTAGTAGTAGTAGTAGTAGTAGTAGGGTTTTAAAGGCAGATTTCTTAATGCTAGAAATAAAATATTATGGCCAAAAAAAGTCTGCTCTTTAAAAACAAATAAACAAAAACATTTCCAGCTTAGGATCTGATCAGAAATATGAAGCAATCCTCCAGTAATCTGTAATAAACACAGCAAAGGCAAATTTGGCCATCACAGGCCTTTTGTGAGATGGCAGTTTCCCAAGGACTTGAATGTCAGAACAAATGATGCCTCCTGCTGTGCTGCAAGGTTAGTGCCCCAGAGACCCAGAGACGTGGCCTGGGTCAGGAAGGGCGTGCCAGGACATCTTTAGTCCCAAGAAGACCTATCAGAACTACCCTGTCTCCTGGGGTCAGACTGTGCATGCCCAGGGCTGGGCTGTAATTGAATTACCTCTGATACACGGAATAACATCCCTGACCTAAATTCAGGGTGTTTGTCTGCCAGCTTTTGGCACAAGGTTAGCTCATCATTTCACAAAATCTTAATTGCTCTAATAGCTGGATCTGCCAAGTTTACCGGTCGGCCAAAGTCTTAGAAGAGTTTTCACCAAAGGTGTTGACTAAATCCTGAAATTGCTGCCACTGCTACTGCTGCTGCTTCATTTCTGGGGGGACCGACCACTTTGGAGCTCACCTACAAACCAGAAGCTACCGTCATTGTTGGTGGCTTTCACTGACAAGGATGAAAACCGCAGGCACCCAGTGCTGTAATGACCAGGCCAGAATTACTCATAACTCTGGAGACACAGACTCACTTATATTCGTCATTCTGCATTGGTTGGTTTCCTGGAGGAATGCCGTTCTCAATCAGGAACTCCAAGTGATAGTGGGGAAGGGCATGAGAATAGAGCCACAGTTGTCTACTAACCATTTGTCTCACTAACTATAGTTAAAGAGATTTTCTTACAGACCCTGAGAAACTGGAGGGTGAGGTAAGGCTGTAAAAAGATAAGCTGCCTCCATTGGACCCATTGCTCAGAAAAGAAATACGTTTTGAGAACAGACCAAGGATAGGACATGCTTTGATTTGGTTACTGTGCCAAGACACTGACCCCCTCTGAGAGTTTTTCTCAGCAACGCTGACCGTTCTCAGGTCCCAGGAACGGGCTGAGCTGTTTGTAACATCATAGAAGACTAGCCACCTTGTTATCGGACACTGAGCTCCTGAAGGCCGGACTGCAGGCTCTACCCTCTCCTCTCATGTTACACTTGCAACTTCCAGCTGCACGCAGCTGCCTTCTCCCTTGTGTGTATATAACCAGCCAACTGGCAAAGGTGGGGGGGTCAGAGCAGATTTTTGTGGATGCCCTGCTGCTCTCCCATGCTGCTGGCATTATTGGAATAAACAATTATATAGGACTCAACCCTGTCTCTGCTTAATTGGCTCAAAAAGTGACAGAAAGCCCAGACCCCTTGGTTGTCTGGTTACACAAGGATCAGAAGATCTAACTGGGTCTTTCCCTAGTCAAATTATATACAGCAGGTGGCCACAGCAGCCTTGAGGTTACTTATAATATTCAGCATATTTCTCTTTCTGTAATGCAGCAATTTTCAATCTTTTTCATTTCATGGCACATATAAACTAATTACTACTATTCTGTGGCACAACAAAAAATATGTTTTTTTGCCAATCTGACAAAAAAAAAAAGGTATGATTTTGATTCATCCATACCAGGTGACTATTATTATGTTGGCTGTCATTATTTTATTTGGTAATCTAAGGGGAAAGAGGTCAGTACTCTTGACTGAATAGTCAGGTGCTGCATGTTTTAATAATTCTTGCAGCACAGTGGTTGAAGTTCGCTGCTGTAGAGAAATGGCATTGGGGAATACGGAATTTACTCTCATATTTCTTTATTGCCAGCTGACTTATGGGGTATTGACTAGATTGAATAAGTAGACACACCCAATCCATCAAGTGCAGTGATTTTCACCCTTTTCCATCCCAGGGCACACAAATGAGATGACAAAAAACAGGTATAATTTGATTAATTGACAGAAGAAGAAAAAAGTAATTACCAACTCTTTTTGCTCTAGCATGACTTTTTTTAAAAAAATCAAGTGCCTATACATGTACATAAAGATTTCTGGTACCAAGAATTAACTGGAACAGGGATCAGACACCAGTCATGCAATGTGACCAATTAGATGCAACTCTGTTATATGACCTGTATATTTATGGTTCTAGACAGGGCATTCACACTGGATAATTGTTGCATTGGTTGTTATGTTTTTAATTTAACAATCTAAGGGAAAGGCAGTCAGCGCCTTTGACTAAATAGTCAGGTATTTCGTGTTTTAAAATTGTTTTGTGACACACCGGTTGAAAATAGTGGATCTAGTGGTTTTGATAGCACCCTGCTTTTTCTCAGCATTCTGGACCTTCCTCCCACCCAAATATCATGCTGCTGCTATACAGCTTGTTTACTCTTTTCTACTGGAGCCAGAAAGTGTTCAGGAGACTGCCAAGGCTATTGCTTCCAAGCCCTAATACCACTTCAATCTTTCCCGAAATAAATTTTAGCAAATTAGTACTCCCTCCATTGCACCCATTACTCTAATAGCAACCTCAGATGGGCTGGACACTAAGCTTGTACAAATCAATGTTGTAGCTTCTTGCCAATTACTGTTTATCCTAACCTAAAGTATTCCTCCTACTCATGATAGTAATGTAAAAAGAACGCAACATATATTTCAATTTTATTTTGAAGAATGAATTAGGGGATCTATCAAAGCACTAACAGACTAGGAAATGCATGATAACAGCATTTTTTTTACTTCCATGCATTCTATCCAGCAAGAGAATTATGTATGCTTTGTATAAAGCCGAAATTAAAACACAATTAAAATGCTATAAACCCAGAGAAAGAAGGAGAATAATGTAATCAAATAACTGTGTCATGTGAAGTTCTTTAAGAAAAACTAATCAAATGATCTGTCTTGTTTAAGGCATCTAAATGCAAAACTATCCTAAGGGACTAGACAAAATGATTCTCATCTAACAGCCACCACAGTCTGAGTTTCGTCTTTCTCCTCATCTTTATTTCATCAAAGACGGATCTTAGACTGTAGCTGGCTCTGGATTCCAGCGATTAGAGCTTTATCAGAAAGATTTAAATTAATTCCCAAACAGTAAAACAAAATTTACCTTCATTATAAAAAAGATACTCATGAAATTTGTGAAAAGTGAGTTTTTGTTAGGCATTAATTACATTAATGATGGAACTGTTCCACCAAAACCCAACAGAAGGAATACTGGTATCCACAATGAATTCCAATGATCATACCCTTAAGTCTGTGCAGTTTTGACTAAAGACTCACTTATTTAAAATCCCACTAAAAGTGCTAAACTGTGATCCTAGTTTAGGGCTCTGTGAGGTGGCAGGATATAATCACACTTCCGGGGTCTGTTTCAACTTGCGAAATATGCAGAGTAATTATAATGTTGTTGTAATTGCTCATATAAGTAAATGAAATAAACATCAAACTTATTACTCAGAAGTCTCATGTAATGAACCTTGAAAAAGACAACAGTTTCATTGTAGGCTAACAAGGAATGAATTATTGGTCATACCCTTAACTAACTTGGAAATAGTTTAGTAATCTGTGTCAACAGAAATATACAGAGTTGATGTCCTATTTTCAGGACGTCTGGTTTTTCCCATCAAAAGAAATACAAAACTCAGAGGGAACAAGCAAAATCTTTATTGTATCCACTCCTAAAAACCACAGAACAGGTTTAGAAGTGGGTACATTTGCAACTAAAAATCACAAAGAGGTTCACGGCTAAAAGCTTTTTGGAATAATTATCATTTGACCATGAAATTAAATTGTGCTAGAACAAGCTGTTTCAGAGCAAATCTAAACAATAACCTGCAGATTTAATTCACTCAGTAGCAGATTACTCTGGAGCACAAAATGAGGAAAATCCTAACATTATTAACAAAATCACCATGGAAATTCTTCTCATGTTTTTTTTTTTAAGCAAAATTAGAGATTTTGGGGGGTTCTTTTAGGCTATACATAATTTTTTTTTTGCCTTTCAGTATGCAGAGGATACATAAAAATTTTAAACCTACCTAGCTTCAATTCTTTGAAAATGATCATATATCCCCAGTGACGCCTTTCTCTATAATTCATAGATGTTAATGGGAAATAGGATCCATTCTACAGGCTATCATCTGACTGTAAACTAAGAAATTTGGGTCTTCTTCTCAGCTAATACTTGTCTTTACTCAATCTGAGAATGACCCTAAGATCCCATATATGAACTCACCTGACTCACTTCAGCATCCAGCTGCTCCTACCTTCCAGCCTCACCATCAGCCATTCCTCTCTCCTTGGACTCGGTTACAGTAGCCCTCCTTACCTGCAGTTTTGCTTTCCATGGTTTCAGTTACCCATAGTCAACCACAATCCAAAAATGTTACATGGAAAGTTCCAGAAATGAACAATTCATAAGTATTAAATTCTGCACCATTTTGAGTGGTATGATGAAATCTCCCTCTGTCCACTCTGTTCTGCTTGGGACGTGAATCATCCTTTTGACTAGCATCTCCATGTACAATAAGACATTTTGAGAGAGACCATATTCATGTAACTTTTAATACAGGATATTGTTATAATTGTTTATTTTATTATTAGTCATTGCTGTTAATCTCTTACTATACCTAATTTATACATTAAACTTTATCATAGGTATATATGTAAAGAGGGGAAAAACAGTGTATTATTTAGGCAGTGGTTCTCAACCTGTGGGTTGCAACCCCTTTGGCGGTCGAATGACCTTTTCATAGGAGTCCGAGTCACCTAAGACCATCCTGCATATCAGATATTTACATTACATTTATAACAGTAGCAACATTACAGTTACGATGTAGCAATAAAAATAATTTTATGGCTAGGTCACAACATGAGGAACTGTATTTAAAGGGCCAGAAGGTTGAGAACCACTGATAGAGTTTTGGGCATCCCCAAGGGTCTTGAAACATATCTCCCAGGAATAAGAGGACTACTCTATACTGAGCTTATTTTATTTTATTTTTTAAAAAATATATTTTATGGATTTTTCACAGAGAGGAAGAGAGAGGGACAGAGAGTTAGAAACATCGATGAGAGAGAAACATCTATCAGCGGCCTCCTGCACACTGCCCACTGGGGATGTGCTCGCAACCAAGGTACATGCCCTTGACTGAAATCGAACCTGGGACCCTTGAGTCCACAGGCCGATGCTCTATCCACCGAGCCAAATTGGTCAAGGCTATACTGAGCTTATTTTAATTCCTTGCATACTATGTACTCTGTAGCCATTGGGACCATGCTTACTTCTCATCACCTTCCTATTTTGCTTATCTAATTCTTTCTCTTCCTTCATTTGCTCTGAAAGTCCTCCCTAAGCCCCTCCCTGCGACAGAGGCTGACATTAGGCCATTCCCTCTGCGGCCTACAGCATCCTCTGTGTATCTACCCCTATCGAATTGTGCAGCTGTTTGGCACTTTCCCCCACCCCATTGTAAGTGCTATTAAGAGAGAGAAAAGCTCCACCTTGCAGATGCTGTCAATATTTTACCTGTGTCTCTTTGGATCCCTTTTTCCATTTCAGGCACATCAGCTCCCAGGCATGTTTTCTCTCCTCTAAAAGCCAGCACTTGCATCTTTTTGCCAAAGGGTTGCCCTCAGGCAGTCCGAATTTGCTTTGCTGCCTCTTGCACAGAGCAGGCAGTGCCTGGGAATTTACATGAGCGTGGACTGCATTAAATAATGACCCACTGGTATGGGGTATAAATACCTCAGTTCTCTGGCCTCAGTGCAGGACTGACCCTTTGTGGGTCTTCACTTGACCTCTTTTCTTCTTTGTCCCACTCCCCATCCCCCCTAAGTTCTTCCTGGATACTCAAGCATTAAACTTTTTCTCATGAATCCCCCGCTCAAAGTTTGCCTCTGGGGAACTCAACCTACGAGCCTAACATACATTCCTGTTGAGTGAATTAATGCACCTTGATAAGCAGACATAGAATCACCCCAAATTCTAGTCTTAACCCTCTTCTTTTATGGATCGAGGCTCAGAGAAAGTGTGCTATGTCCAAACTTACTCAATGAGTTAATGGCAAAGCAAGTCTAGCAACATCAGCGTCCCTTCCACTAAATTATTCACTCTTTTTAAAAAAATATATATTTTATTGCTTTTTTACAGAGAGAAAGGGAGAGGAATAGAGAGTTAGAAACATCAATGAGAGAGAAACATCGATCAGCTGCTTCCTGCACACCTCCTACTGGGGATGTGCCCGCAACCAAGGTACATGCCCTTGAACGGAATCGAACCTGGGACCCTTCAGTCCACAGGCCGATGCTCTATCCACTGAGACAAACCAGTTAGGGCATATTCACTCTTTATTCTGTTATTTTGAAAAGTTTCTTTGAAAAGCATAATCAGAAACTTTAGTTCTTTCAGTTTTAACCTAACAACACTAACAAGAGCTAATATTTATTGAGTTTTTACTATGCTAAATGATTTATATACACTATTTTATTTGAGACTCACAATAAACTATAAAACATGCAGTTTTATCTTTCCCATTTTTCAGGGGAGAAAACTGAGGTCAAAATGGATAACAACCCTGTCAAAGATCACACACCTAGTATATGGCAGGTCAGGGATTTGAAATTTGGAAGTCTGACCCCAGAGTCCATTCTACTAAAACTGTACATGCTTTCTGATATTAATTAAAAAAGATGCAATTGTACCTAGCTTTACTTTAAATAGCTCCAATATATGTATATTTTTAAAATTTATACTTAGTATGTTTCTAAGGGCCTCGTTTCTAAATTATAGCATCACAAAGTTCTCAGGCAATCATTCTTGATCTTTTCTTTTTAGGTGGGTATTGAATCCTTTGAAAAATTATACATGCTTTTGAAAGATACACACACATTCATGTATACGGTTTACTATAATTTGCAGATGAAATAAGGAGCCTCAAATCCACAGAGATAAGTTAATATTCCCTGCTTTAAGGTCTATGTAGACATATCACCATTAATAAAAAGCATCCAGATGATTACCGGCATATGAGAGGGAGCTTGTGCACAAAGACAATTAAATAGCCTTCTCCCTCCCTTCCAGGTTTTAACTAAGACAGCTCACAGTCATGGCTATACTAAGCAGCAAAGATAATTTTCTGTAATAATTTTATTGAAAATGCTATTGAATAACTAGAGGCCCAGTGAACGAAATTCGTGCAAGGGGGAGGGGGTCCCCTCAGCTCAGCCTGCACCCTCTCCATCTAGGACCCCTCGGGGGAAGTCTGTCTGCCGGTTTAGGCCAGGATTCTGGGGATCAGGTCTAAATTGGTAATCAGACATCCCTCTCAAAATCTGGGACTACTGGCTCCTAACTGGCCCCCCTGCCAGCCTGGTCACCCCTCACGCCCTCCCCACCCCTGTCAGCCTGGTCACCCCCAATGGCCCCCCCTGCTGGCCTGGTTGCCCCCAACTGCCACCCCCTGCCAGCTTGGTCGCCCCACACAGCTTGCTGTTCAGTCATTTGGTCGTCCCTCACTAATCCCCATGCTGGCCTGGTCACCCCACTCAGCCTGTTTGGTAGTCCATTTGGTTGTTTCAGATGTGACGGCCCCTGGCTCTTTATATATAGAGATTCTATTCACATGCAGTTGTACAAATAATACAGAGAGATCCTTTGTATGCTTCAACCTGTTTTCCCCAATAAGAATATTTTTCAGCCCTAGCCAGTTTGGCTCAATGGATAGAGCCCACTCAAAAGTACACTCAAGAAACTCTGAACATAAACATTCTAATCTCTGATTTCCATCTCCTATATATAACTCCTTTCTTTTCACTCAAAAACAGCTACCGAATCTATTGTTTGACCTACAGAAACTTCTAGTCCCGGCACTCATCTATCAGCTTCCCTCTAGGTTTACTTTCTTTAATATGCAGCTTAGTCTGTTATTTACCATTTTGATTGTTTATTTGCCAAATAATTTTAACTCCCTCCCTTTATTGCTCTTTATAACACACACTCAACTGGTCCAACTGAACTGCTTGCTTCACTTTTTACCTGAGTATAACATGTTCCTGGAAGTCACCCTATTAATATGTGATGTCTATGAATTCATGCTTCTCCAACCTCAGTGGGGCCATCAATACACTGACAGTCCTACTGTGCTACCTAGTCACTCTCCATTCCATTTTTCAGGCAGACCTTACTCTCTAAGGAATATTCTCTAGTCCATAGTTTCAATGGCTGTCTAATGTTTCAATGTCCAGGTTCAGTGATGATGCCTAAATCTATGTCTGTCTTAGAGTCCTGGAGGACAACTCTATCTAGATGTCCAACAGATACCTCAAATGTACCATGTTTAAAAGTGTATCCAGCCCCTTCCTTCATCCATAGAGCTGCTTCTTCCAGTGTTCCCAGTCTTAGTGAATTATACCATGTGACATTCAGTGCACACAACAGAATTTTAATTGTCACCATGACCTTCCCTAGTCTTCATTCTTCATATTGTATCTCTAGATATTCTACCACATTTAGTTCAATGTGCTCCATTTTTCATCCCAATTGTACTAAGTCCAGATCACAATAATTTTCCCTCTTCAGCACTCTCAATAAGATCAATTCACTAAATTATCTTTAAGACATTACTTTTCTAAGAAACAAAAAATATGCCCTGGACTAAAGTCCTGATCTGATTACCCTCAGAATCAAGTTCACGTCCTAAAACCCTCAGCACCTGACTCTGGATTATCTCTCTAGTCTGTTTGCTTCTCTTTCATACTTTAAACTTAATATATATAATACATACATATTATCTGTATAATACACACATGGAGGGTGAGGAGAAATAATAAAAGAAGTATTGCTATATTAAATTTGGTGATTTTAAGGTAAAGAATATAGGAGCTCTATGTATTATTATTGCAACTTTTCTGTAAGTTTGAATTCATTTACCAAAAAAGTTTAAAAGGAAGTTCTAAGAGTTTTGATTTTTAGTTTTATAACTGCTGTCAAGCAAAAGTGAGAGATTCTGTTCTCATCATTATTTTTGGTATAGTTGAGCTAAAATTAAAAGGTGTTATAGAAATTCTTACAGTACAAAATGTTTTGTTTAAAAAAATTGCTGGGTAAAAGCCAGAAGAATAAAATGTAAGTATAATCAATCATAAGTAATATTTAGAAGAATTCTGAGTGTAGATAAATTATTATCATTGGGTAATGAAATTGTTGACAAAATTTTACATGATTTTATTTTCCTTAATGTTTATATTTTCTAATTTAATAAAGCAAATATCTATATAATGGTTAATAAAATTGAAAATAAATCTGAGGGTGCTTTAACAATGAACAGAAAAAGGAAAAGAAAGCAAATAAGTTCCATCTCCATAGCCTTGGCTGTTAGAGTCTGGGAGTAAAGCACATTTAGACAGAGCCTTATTTAGGAGCATCTCAGGTTACTTGATATCTACACATCTAAGGAGTATAGGTCTTTCTTAGAGAAAGAAGTATTCACAAAAATGGTATAGGTTTGCCCTAACCAGCTTGGCTCAGTGGATAGAGCCTCGGCCTGTGGACTGAAGGGTCCCGGGTTCAATTCTGGTCAAGAGCATGTACCTTGGTTGTGGCCACATCCCCCGTAGAGGGTGTGCAGGAGGCAGCTGATCAATGTTTCTCTCTCATTGATGTTTCTAACTTTGTATCCCTCTCCCTTCCTCTCTGCAAAAAATCAATAATATATATATATTTTTAAAAATGGTATAGGTTTAAAAGTAATGACAATTTTCTGAGCCTCTTTTCCTTAGTTTCAATCCTTTCCCCATAAAACAACCCTGACCTTTGCCCTGTGAGGATGTACTTTTGTGTTGCTATAGTCATGACCAGATTATACAACAGGCACTTTGTGCCAAATCTCAAAAATCTTCCTAAAATTTGGATCCTATATGCTAATGTTACCTTATAGGCTTTTTAAGAACAGGGACCATTTTCAACCTTTGCACCATTCTAACTTATCTTGCCTAAACTGCACATTTTCTGACCCTTCTAATTTGATTGTCAATTTTAATTTGATATTGGATCTTGGTTTTAATTAATAAAATTTTAGTTCGGTATTACTCATTTATCAAATCTGACAGTTCCAGTCTGAATTTGTAGCCCCTTCTAATGGTGTTTTCCAAGCACCTGATACCTCTCCTTGTCACTGCATTTGTTAGGCTATATTGCAGTGCCCTGTGTACTGGTACTCAGCAAGCCCCAGGCCCGACCCAAAGGAACATAAGCTCCTTGAAGCATTTATTTTCATGTCTAGAATGTTGTGTGGCACAGAATATGTTTTCCAAGAGTATTTTCCATTGTTGACAAATCACATCTGACCTTCTCATTTTAAGATGAAGAAATAGACACTCTGGGCAGTTAAACGTCGTGTTCAGGACTGCACCACTAAATATCTGTGGACGCTACCTGTTGCTCTTCCTTTTTAAATATAATTATGTCCTTTCTTTAATATAATTCTAGTTTTTTAAAATTTAATTCTGTTCACCTACATGTTCATAAACATATAAATGCTTTGATCAGAACAAAAGCTGCAGTGAGTTATGAAAGTTGCATTTTATCTCAGCAGTCCTGCTTGATTTCTCCAATCTTAAGGTCTTCTCTGATCCTGTCTGGTCTTAGGCAGTTTCTCAATATCTAAATATCTAAAACGGTTATGTCCACCTTCTGCTCTCAACAGGAGCTCAGTTATGACCTTTATGTATGCATAACTGTCTCATTATTATTTATTAACTTTCTAAATTTTCATTGAAATTTTATTCCAATTATAAGTTTTTTGTATGGTGTCTGCATTTGCTATCTTTAAAAGAAAAAATAATAGTGATATACTAGGCAGATGGACAAAGGAGCAAGAGGCCTTCATTAAGGAAATGACTTGTTTAAAATTTTAACAGATTATGACAGAAATCTTTAGTCACTGCCCAATATCCAATCTACACTTTTATCTTAATAACAGGGTGCCACATTGCAGCTGGTCACATGGACATTCAGATAAAGACTCCGTAGCAGCAGCAGCTGAGGGTGGCCATGTACCAACTTCCAACAATGGCATGAAAATGGAGTGATATGTACAATATCTGCTTCATTCCCTTAAAGAGAAATGCCCCCATTGTTCTCTCTTTTCCTTTCTGCTGGCTATAACGCTGGCATGTTGGTGGCAGATGGGATGGATGATGTGTGACAGGATGTCAGAGAAGCAAGATATAAGGATCCTGGATCCCTGATGATTGTCCAGGCCCATACCAGCCGTGGGCCATTTATCATTGTTTTGTATGAAAGAGAAATAAACTTCTATCTTATCTATGTCACCATTATTTTGAATTTCTCTGTTACAGCAGGCAAACTGATAGCCTATGAAATATGATCTTCATTTAATGCTATTAAATCAAAGTCTTAATAGATCTGTGGAGTATGAAATAATAAAAATAGAATAATCATTAACTAAAACCACTTGAACATAAAGTGAATACATATGATCAATAAATGTATCTCATTTATAAATGATCAGGAATTGATAGGTTATTAGTATTTTTACTCTATTGGACATTTTACTTATCTTTTTGGCAATAATCTTCAAAAATAAAATTCTAACCAAGAAGAAGCTTTAAATCCAGTGAGTACCAAATAAACATACCCTGTAAATCATTAAGTAACTTCTTATCTCAATGATCCTACTATACACACACTCTTTTACCCCTTGTTACCCTCCCTACACTTGATACAACCCACTGCTCCAGCTAACCTGAATAATTTAACTCTGACACAAGAATCACTTAATATTTTATTGTTGTTTCTTTGTCCATGTGATTAGCACATAGTAGATGCTCAATTAATATACATAGAAAGAATGGTTAAACATTTTCTTCACCATCCAAAAGTCTATCTTATCAAACCTAAAGTATGAACCTCAAATTAAATTTCCTCTGAGAAATAGTACTTGATGCCCATAGCTGGAAAAGACCTCTTTTTCTAACTTCTCATAACACCTTTACTGTGTCTATATCATGTCATTAATTACTACCTCTGTCAAATAAATTCGTAGTTCTCCTCTCCCCTCCTACGTGGATCTTGAAAGCAATGGAATCAGAGAACACATGCCAGAATCATCTCTCCATTCCTTGCATGGTCAGCATTAGTAGTATTAACACATATATTAATACATGGTATGAAATACATATATTTTAGGTATGTTTTTATAATAAATTATCCAAGTGGCTTTGTTGATTAGGCATGGAGAGATAATAGTAAACAAAGAAAATACAGAAGATACATTAATTTGATATTATTGTATTGACTTTCTAGGAAGCAGAGAGATAATGAAAGTAAATGAGGGCCGTTACAGAAATGTGGTTGGGTTACATTTTCAACTGGTTTTGTATAAATCTCCACCCTGGTACCTGGAGGGCTTCATTTTACCCCTAAGGCATTAAGATAAAATCAGAAACAAAGGCTAAAATAGTCACCTATTAAGCAACCAAAGTAGGTATTCCTGAAGAATGCCAAGGAACACAAGAACAATAAAATTTCCAAATCCTTAGGCACTAGGTAAACAGATTGAATAGCCTTAGAGACAAGGAGGTACGGGGGTCAAGAATAAACCATTTCAAAGTTGTGGGGGTGACGAGTCAGCAATGAATAGCTGCTATTGAGAATTACCAATCATCGGATGTTATCCATCAGTTTTCTAGTTGGAGGGATGTTCATTTATGTCCAAGGCTCTTCCCAGAGCCCCACACCCACACGACATCTAATCAGCCCAGGTAAAACCACCACTCAGGAGCCAAGATGAGGAGATGCAGTGGTTCTCACCCTTCTGGCCCTTTAAATACAGTTCCTCATTTTGTGACCCAACCATAAAATTATTTTTGTTGCTACTTCATAACTTTCATGTTGCTACTGTTATGAATCGTCATGTAAATATCTGCTATGCAGGATGGTCTTAGGCGACCCCTGTGAAAGGGTCGTTCAACCGTCAAAGGGGTCGCGACCCACAGGTTGAGAACCTCTGGGTTAGTGTATGTATGAGGGAGGTGGAGGGAACATGGGTATCTTGGAGTGATGATAACATGAAGGAAAAACATGCACTTGACCAAAACAGGAGTAGTCAGTTTGAAGTTTACCATTAAGGCGGGATTGCAGAGAATGCCTTTCCCTGCTCAAGAGGGTCTTAGAGAAGATGAGTTTTAAATTAGGTCTGTGAATGCCTGGAATGGAAGAGAATGCCTGGAAGAGAATCCTAGGCTGGGAAGCAAACTAGCAGAAATGAGAAATTCATGAGTAATGGGGACTATTGACGAATACTGTAAAACATGACGGATACTGCCTACATGGTTCAGTGGTTGAGCTTCACCCATGAACTAGGAGGTCACGGTTCAGTTCCCGATCAGGCACATGCCTGGGCTCTGAGCTCAATCCCCAGTGCAGACGTGCAAGAGGCAGTCGATCAATGATTCTCTGTCATCATTAACATTTCTATCTTTTTCTCCCTCTCCCTTCCTCCCTAAAATCAATAAAAATATATTTAAAATAAATAAATAAAATAGTGATGATGGTGGATAATAAGAAATAACATTGAAGATATATAAGGTAAGTTGATAGAAGGCTTTGAAGATTCTATACGGGTCTAAATGTTCATATTCCTATTTCCCAGTGTCCTAGGTATGGAAATTTTTAATGATTTAATGTTTCAAAAAATCAAGTTTAGATGTTTATCTGATGATAGCTAAAGTGGAGAGCTTAAATTCATATATTAAAAAACAAAAAAAAATGAAATGATTTTTTTCCTGAGTACTTTATTTCCCAACTATTGGTCTAGGTTTGTCATATCAAGTTGATTATGAAAGAATGAGTCAAATTAGTATCCAAGCTCAGATTTCTCATTCAAACTTATAAATGCCCATCTATACAAAGAAACAAACAAAAAATAGTTAACATTTAGTACATAAAAAGTTTTAGGAAAATAGGCTAAAATAGTATATTTTCTTTAAAAAAGGATCATCTTTCCGGTTTCTTCCTAAGATAGAAATAAAAATCTGTGGCTTTACTAGGATACTATAATTTTTAATAAACAAAACATAGAAGTATTTGTTTTAATAACATACAAACTATTTCTCAGATTTTAAAATGATAAATCTTTCAAAATAAACATAGGAAATCTTTAGAAAAACACAGGAAATCTTCAGGGTCTAGATCCAGGCAAAAGATTCATATATTTTATACCAAAAACATGATCTATAAAAGAAGATCAATGTGAAAATTAAAAACATTTTTTTTACTCTGAAAAATACCTTGTGAAGAGGATGAAAAGACAAGGTATGGTTTGAAAGAAAATATTTACAAACCATATATCCAACAAAGTACTTAATATACATAACAAACTTTCTAAACTTAGCAATATTAAAAGAAAGCAACCTAGCTGGAAGTTGGGCAAAATATAAGGAGGCGTTTTGCCAATGAGAAAATACCGATGACAAGTAAGCATATAAAAGATTTTCAACATCCTTGGCCATTAGGGAAATACAAGTTAAAACCACTATGAGATATCACTAAACACCGATCTGAATGGCTAAAATAAAAAAATAGCAGCAACACCAATGCTAGTGAGGGTGCAAAGAAACCGCCTCCGTCATATATTACGGGTGCGAGTGTGCCATGGCCACTCTGGAAAATAATTTCACCGTTTCCTATAAAGTTTAACATGCAACTTTCACAAGGCCCAGAAATTGCATTCTTGAAGGTTAATCCAGGAAAAGGAAATATTATGTTTTTACAAATGTGTGTAAATGTTTCTAGCATCTTTACTCATAACAGTAAAAAGCTGAAAACCATCCAGGTGTCTTTTAACAGGGAATGATACGCAAACTATTGGGTACATCCATGATTCGGAATACCAGTACTACTCAGCAATAGAAAAAGTACAAACCGTTACTACTCGTAGCAACTTAGAGGAACATAACTGCACTCGCTGACAAAAAGCTAGTGCTAAAAGGTTACATACTGTATGACTCCTTTTACGGAACATCCTTGAAAAGAGAACAGGTTAGTGGTTGCTAGGGTTTAAATTAGGGGTAGAAAGAAGTTCAGTGTGGCCATAGTTCCTATGTCAATATTAATATCCTGGTTGTGATATTGTATTCCAGTTTTGCAAGATGTACCATTGGGGGAAACTGAGGGAAGTAAGCACACACAGCAATATAAAATTAATTATTTGGTGCATTATGAGGATGAACCTAGAATTACACTTACGTGTGAATTATAATATCTGGTTTCATTCTAGAAATCATCTCAGGATCCACTGTAGAAGCTACTATTTTGAAGTTTTTAAAGCATGAAATTATTAAGTGTATTAAATTTTACATCCCTTCATTTTCTTGGCAACCCCTTTAGCCGTTATTTTTTAATTAAGGCAAAGCAGCAAAACCTGAAATGAAGGCACCAGGCATGGTCATCGTCACAAACAGGCTCTTTCCTGGGTTCCTCAAAGCTGAGCTGCAGTCTTGGTGTGAGGCTGAGTGCAGAATGTTCCCCTGGTGGGGACACACTGCCCCACGCCTGATACAATTTCCTATAATCTTCTGAGATGAGAGCTGGAAAGGACATCTTGTGCAGAGGAAATGCAGCCAGGTCCTAGCAGTAAGTCAGAGCTATTTGTTGTCCCACGAGTTCAGATGAGTTCGGGTGAGCGGTGGTCAGAGGAATCCTCGGCAGGCAGGTTCTTAGCAACAATACAGTTCTCTCCGACAGGGTTTCTCGTTCCCATAGGCAAAGCCCCTCGGAATGGCCTTCTGTGTAAGGCCCTTGGGAAGGCAGGGGTGGGAGAGGAGGGTGGCTTGGCTGTGCCCCTTTCTCACATGGCAAGAGATCTGTTGGTCTGCAGAGAGGCCTTCTAGGAGCCAGCTGTAACGGGCTGCGATAGGACAGCTGTACCTGGTGAGCACACAGCACTTCTCTGCATCCATTTCCACGATGTCCCTCTCTCATTAGGTGAAAGATTTTCTTTTGCTCTGGGTTCGCTGGTGGGAATCCTTAAGGCCTCTTAGGACAAGTTGAAGCATCTTGGATATTGAGAACTGGTTTTGGATATCGTGAAGGCCTATTCTCACCAGCACTTCAGGCTTAGGAAGATGCACCTGAGGTCTCTAGTATGCAAATGTACTTACATCTAAGTTTGTTTTCTAAATATGGCCTGGGAACTCAACAGCCCAACTGCAAGGTTGCCCTTTTGAAATCTCCAGTGACCAGAGTCTGATCACTCAGTATGCAGACTGCATTCTAACCGTTAGCACTGTAATTGACTACTTATTTTTGAAAAATATATATTGGTTGAAATGTTTGGTGATATGCTCTTGTATTTAAAAAAAAAATTAAGCCCTAACCAGTTTGGTTCGGTGGATAGAGTGTTGGCCTGCGGACTAAGGGGTCCCAAGTTCGATTCCTATCAAGGGCATGTACCTTGGTTGCAGGCACATCCCCAGTAGGAGGTGTGCAGGAAGCAGCTGATCGATGTTTCCCTCTCATCAATGTTTCTAACTCTCTATTCCTCTCTGTAAAAAATCAATAAAATATATTTTTAAAAAATGTAACTGCTTCCTGGGAGGTTGGAGGGGTTTTTCCCCCCAAGAAATATTTGAAATACCTCGAATGGACACTTAGATGTCCAACCTCAAAGTATAACTTTCTTTTCTGTAATTCGATGGTCCACAAAAATTCAAAAACAGAGAGCCTCTAACCAACTAGATTTTGTTAGTTTTTATGTGTTACAGATACGGGAAGAACTAGAACTAATTTACCATAAAAAGAATTTGGAAAGCCTGGAGAGAGAAACAGAGATGCTGAAAATGAGCAACAATGTGAATCAAGAAATATCACAAAACTATGCTGTATTTTTTGAAGTAAATAACCCCCTAGACTAAATAACTATGCTGACTAAAACAGTTTAAGGGCACATTTTTTTTGGAAGCGTATTCATTCGGTCTTAAGCAGGTCACTTCACGTGTCTTTCCTTGGGACACAGACCCTTAACATCGGACGGTAAATATTTGAAAACTCTGATATTTTGAAGAAAGGCTGTCCTATCTGATGGGAGGTGGGTCCTGACAAGGAGGAAATTCTGAGATGTTCTGAATTAAATTAGTGTGGATGGAGAGCGAGGGAAAGAGACCAACGTGTTCTTCGTAGTGGCTGTGGGCCAGATAACAAAAGGCTGCTCACATTCCTTCCGTGTCTGTTGGAACTTCCGATTAATTCCCACGTGCCTATTTTCGCAGATTATTTTACTCAGGCACTTCCACTGCAGAAGCCTCTGCCTCTGTTTAAGGGTGGGCTTCCCAGACTGCTGCCCACGGCCAATCCACAGGGTGGACATCTTCATTGGAATGCTGTGCTTATTTCAGAGTGGCCCCCGTTTACCTTCCCCTTTGTCTGTAGCCAATGTAAATTCCTTCAGGTGGCTTGTATCTTCCTTCCCCTTCCTCCTACTTGATGTATAAAAACACTTGCAGACTCTGAGACAATGGGCATTTCTTTCCTACCCAGGACGTGTGGCTGGTGGTTGCCCCAAGGCTGTCTCCTCCCCCTCCTCCTCCTCCTCCTCCTCCTCCTCCTCC
>PVJC01004891.1:0-32553 GCA_004026665.1 Murina feae
AAGATAATCTTGTCAAATGTAGTAGCTCTGTTGAAGGCATTAAAATTCTTTATTCTGTATTGATAGAATCCTTTATATTTGCAAAGTGCTTTACAATCTCTTTAATTTCTCTATTAGTATTTAGGTATTTTTAAAAATTGATTTTAGAGAAAGGGGAAGGGGGAGATACCGAGAAACATCAACGAGAGAGAAACATCCTTCAGCTGCCTCCTAATTGCCCTCTATTGGGGATCAAGCTGGCACCCAGGCCATGTACTCTGACCAGGAATGGAACTGGTGCCCCCTTGGTTCATGGGATGATGCTCAACTGTTGAGCCACCCTAGTGGGCTAGTTAGGCATTTTTACTCACATTTTATAGCAGTGGTTAAACTTTTGTCCTATTATCATCTCTTCAATATTATCATAGAGCCAAAATGGCCTTTGAGAGGCCAGGAGATAAAGAAAATTTGGGGGTGTTTTATTTAGTCTCTGTAGCAGAGAAGGTTCTGGAGACCATGTAATGTCCTGTGGAATCCCCATTTCAATATTTTGTTACTGTGGTGGGTAAGTCCTTCTTTATCTGCGAACCTAGTTCCTACCATTTCTTCTTGTTCAGTCTTATAAGAGCATAGAAGGCAATGTTTTGGTCTCCTCCTAAGATCACCATTAACAAAATAGATATTGTCCTACAGCTTTCACTGGAGAAGGGACATTTTTTTCTACAGTTGTTGGGAGATTTCTAGCAATAGTTCCTTAATGCAAAATCAATCTGAGAGGCAGAGCAAAATAGTGTATATATGCCAGATAAATCAGGGTGAAAAACTAGTGTTCATTCATGTATTTAGTCAATCAATCAAATACTTTCTCTGGAATATGCACCGTTCTGGGCCTTGAGGTGATAAATAGGACACATTCCTTGCCCTCAAGAGCTTGCATTCAAGTCCAGGAAAAACAGACTCATAAATAGATAAATTATTATGTTCTGTCACAGGTTAACAGGTGATTACTATACATCCTGTCATCCACATTGTTTAAACTAAACATTTATAGGACAGATATTCTGACCTATTCGTATTTGCCATCAGCTATAGTGAGATGCCTTGGGTCTTTCTTGCACGCAGCTATTGTCTGCTCATTCACCCAAAGATTATTTGTTGCATTCTAATTCCTCTAGGACTTAACACTAGATTCTTGAGGTTTTTCCACAGGGTAACAACAACAAAAATCTCGTACTATTTTAAAAGCACCATGGAAAAGCATACTCTTGAGAATAAACAACTTGGTAATAACTTGGACCAGTTGGGCAGTTGGCAGGGGTGTGGGGTGTGGTGTGGTGCTTTATTTGGATAATTGAGACTGGGATTGTTTCAGATGGAGACATTTGAATAAGTGATTCAGCTCTCCTGTGAGGTTTTTGTGATGGGCCTCATGACCCCAGAAAGCCTGCCATCAAGGGGGTACTTGAAACAGTAAGATGAATACATGAGCAGAGATGAGGTCAAATCATTAATCAAATTCCCTAACATGGCTAGGAAAACCCTGCACATAAAGTGTCACAAGAATAGAAAGTAGTGAATGTGTTGGATACTATCAAGTAGAGATACTTGGTATTAGCATCCTTGTCAAACAAAGGGAAAATTGTCAAATAAGAGGAAAGTTTGTATTTTTGGATGAATTCAAGTGGGGAGAAGGGACTACTCAAACACAGATTCTTCATCACTTAACAGAGAAATAAAGCATTTTGGAGATGCTTTATGAAAATCAGTTCACTGGTTATCTTGTCTCTACCAACCAGAAGGAGGATTGGAAATCCTCAGTTAAGTGGCACTAAAATGTTTGCCAATGACAACACTGATTTGGGAGTGTCTCAGACTCTATTTAATGTACAGTAAAGAGGAATAGGGTGCATATAAAAAGCAGTATCTGAAATTCATATGTTTGTAATTATGAATTAGATTACTTAAGATCTTGGTTATTCTCATACCCAGGGCTCAAATTTGTTGGCCTGTTCTAGAGTGATGAGTTAGATTTCTAAGTGCATTAGTCAGGATAGGCTAGGTTATGCTACTGTAACAGCCGTCTTTCAATTTCAAGTCCTTAACACACAAACACACAATTTTGTTTTTCTTTTTGGTCAGGGAAGAAAGTTATCATGGCTCTTCCATGGAAATCTTTTCAATAGTGTATAGATAGTTAACCTGCAAAATTAAAGTTAGCAGAATGGCGAAAATATGTTTTTGTTCTAACTTCTACTTTCGCAATCTCAGAACTGAATATAAGAAGGTGTTCTTGGTTCACCTCCAAATAGAAGGCACATTTCTTTGGCAGGTTTTTTCATTCTCATATTTTAGCTGAATGAGACTGGGAACCAGAAGAACTGGTTCATTTATTATATGTGATTATAATTAAAGAGGATCTGGTAGGGGTTATTTTGGATAGAAGTTAAAAATACAATTATGAGAGCTTGAAATTCATACATGCAGAATATGTTACTGTAGAAAAATACTTTGCATTAGGTAGTATTCATCAACTCATAAATTGTCTGATTTTTTTTTTTATCAACTAGTATTATTTAGAAACCTGACTATTTTAGCTGTACTGTAGTGACTAATTTGTCCTGGTGCAGTTAGCATAAACCATGCAGTTACTTTGGTTTGTGTCATTTCAAACAACTGAAACTTGTTTTTGTATCAAACTAGGGCCTGGTGCACGGATTCGTGTACCAGTGGGGTCCCTCGGCCTGGCCTCAGGATCAGGCCAAAACTGGCTCTCCAACATCCTGTGAGGGGTCCAAGATTGCGAGAGTGTGCAGGCCAGGCCGAGGGACCCACTGGTGCACCATTGGAGCTGGGGAGGGATGTGGGAGGTTGACCAGCTGGGGAGGGCTCCAGGGCGTGTCTAACCCACCTCACTCAGTTCTGATCCACTGGATCCCAGCAGCAAGCTAACCTACTGGTCAGAGCGTCTGCCCTGTGGTGGTCAGTGCATTTCATAGCAAGCGGTTGAGCGGCCTTAGCATATCATTAGCATATTATGCTTCGATTGGTTGACCAGATGACCAGACACTTAGCATATTAGGCTTTTATTATATAGGATTGAAGAGCTCATTCTTCACTATCAAAACCTTTGTGAACTCTGTTGTCATAAGATAGAGTTAGTGAAGACTTTTTCAACCTCAACACTATTGACAATTTGGGCGACATTGTTCTTTGTTGTGGTGCAGCGGTCTTGTGCATTGCAGGGTGTTTAGGAGTAACCTAGACTTTCCTCACTAAATGCCAGTGACACCTTTCTCTGGCCCGATTCTGACAATTAAAAATGTCTCCAGATACTTCCAAATTTCCCCTGGGTGTCTCCCTCCTCTCCCTGGTTGAGAACCAGGAGTGGGTACCCAATGAGTTAAAGGTAACAATAGTTAACCAGTTGAATTTTTTTTTTTTTTTTGGATTCTCATTAATAGAAAACAATCAGAATGTTCAACTCTAGCTTTAATCATAACAAGCCAATTCCTTTGAAAACACATTCAGTTTCTCCATTTCATGTAGCAATCACTTGCACATAGTTTGTATAAATTGCCGTCGATTTTATAAATTGGCTCAGTTGGCAAGGACCTGAGAAGTCGTCTATTGTGACTCCCTTTTGACAGATGAGGAAACTGAGGAGCAGAGAGGTGGCTTGGCCAGGTTAGAGGCAGCACATCAACACTGACAGCACAAGATAAACAGTGCTGTCTTCCTAATGCGCTTTGAAAGAGTGTTTAGACCTAATGATTTTCTATGCTGTGTCATTTTATGCTGACATAGTTTCTACAGAAACAGGGGAGAGTGCTTTGGAATAATTTGACATCACTCTTAAAGCCACGCGGGAAGAAAAGCAATAGGGGCACCAAGGTGGCTTTCATCAAAGGTCTCTTCCTGCAGCTATTTTATCTGGATCCAAGATCTGTGGTCCCAGGGCTGTAGCTCGCCCTTACCGTGGCTTTGAATTCATTTGCCCCATGCAGATTTTTCTAAAGAAGCGGAATGTGTTGTGGATTATTAATGCTACTTTTTTTTTTTTTAATATATTTTATTGTTTTTTTGTTTTGTTTTGTTTTGTTTTTTTTTTACAGAGAGGAAGGGAGAGGGATAGAGAGTTAGAAACATCGATGAGAGAGAAACATCGATCAGCTGCCTCCTGCACACCCCCTACTGGGGATGTGCCCGCAACCAAGGTACATGTCCTTGACTGGAATCGAACCTGGGACCCTTGAGTCCGCAGGCCGACGCTCTATCCACTGAGCCAAACCGGTTAGGACTATTAATGCTACTTTTTGTGTGAAATGTTTAGCAGACCTTATATGATTATGCATTTGATGTGCACTTTTAATGCGGGGAGCTGGGATATTACAATGTTCACCTGAGAAAAAAATGGAGCCCAAGACCCAACAGGAAGATGAAAACAGAAAGATGACCTTTTAGAAGAAATAAAGCTAACATCCTAGAGGTTAATATATGCTTGGTACGTTCACATTAAGGATAATAACACAGCATTATAGAATTAAGAAATGTAGGGGACTCATGGTAGCATTTGGATTATGGAGGACAAATATGGAGCAGCATTCCTATCCCACTTCCCCTTCTCATGCCATGATAGATGTTATTAACCAATCTTGATACCCTTGATGGACACAGGCTCATTATCCTTCTCAAGACAGCACTCTACGGAGTCACTACCATTGCTTAGCGTTGACAAGTAAATCTGTCTGGGATTTAAACATACTTTTCGCCTTACAGATAAACCATCTGGACATCATTTTTTTTTTTAAGGTAATAACCCCAAATCATGCAACCAGTCATTTAAAAAGTATTAGGAACCGGAGTGTGTAATTTTGGACTTCTTGGCTGTTTGGCTGGGGTTTTTTTGTTTGTTTGTCTTTTCCCCCTTTCTACCAGGTTGGGAGATTGGACTGGAAATTTTTCCACCAGAACATATATGATGGGGAAATAAACATGTGCCAAGTACGGATTAGGGCAACAACTCAAAAGATGTTGCATGGTTGCAGATCAGCCTTGTTGGCAGCAGTTAATGGGGAATGGCCTTCTAAGAAAACTGGTAGTCCAGGGTGACTCTGCAGCCACCGTGCTTTGCAGAACAATGCTAGTGAAGGGATAGTGTTTCCAAAGCTGTGGATTGCGCTTCGAGTCGGACAAATATGGTGCATGATGAAAGACTGGCTCCACCTCCTCTCTTGATCAATGGAGTTCTTCTTTGAAAGAACCAGAGACTTTCTTGAGGTCCCATAAGGGAGGGAGGATAAAGAGAGTATCCAGAAGAGGCCAAATAAGCCATACTTGGAAAAAAGAGGAAGCACAGAGTTCTGGTTCCCTGGCAATATTAGGGGCCTTGTCAGGAAGGTTTGGGGTCTTTTCTCTCATGCCATAGACCTCCCTCAGGTGCTCCCGGCCTGGTTGCTTCTATCTGTTCTGCCATTAACTGCCCATTATTTCTCTCTTCAGCAAAAAAAAAAACAAAAAACAAACCCACAAAAAAAACAATCACATTTCTTTGCCTTATTGCTCTTACTTATTTATAGCTTCTGTTCTTTATAAGACTTATGTGTCATAATCTCCCACAGCTCTTACTCATTAATCCCCTCTCCACATTTCTTTTCATCTCCCTCCTCCACTGTTAAGTACCTCTTGCTCTTTGAATTTCCTGTTTTACATCTTGAAGAAAAAGAATCCGATTGGCCTAGCTGTCCTATTATTTAGAGGTTTTCAATGTTATGACCCCTCTGACCACTAGCCGCAGCAGCAGCTGGGAATTCATTAGAAATGCAAATGGTCAGGCCATACTTCAGATCTCTGGGGTTGAGGCCCAGAAATCTGTTTTAAGAGGCTTCCAGGTGATTTTAAAGCACATTTAAGTTTGAAAAAAGTAATCTAATCCTGGCCTATGGATTGGCTACTCCCGTGGACAAGTTCTCACCTCTGGTCCAGTAAGCTGTGGAGGTGCCATTGGAATTGGGTAGAAAAAAAAGAGTGCAGAGAATGACTGGGCATAAAACATGGCTACCCAGGGCTGTCTTTTCCTTGGTGACTATGGATTGAGCACGTACAACAAAGACATTTCTCATATATCCTCTGTCTAAACCAGCACAGAGACTGAAATTCAAATTCCAAATCTTAATTTTAATTGTACCTCTATAACTTAGTTTTCTGACCATAGTCAAGTCACTTTTCTCTTGTAGTCTCACTTTATTCATAGGCTAAAGATAGACAGCAGTGCTCTATCTGTAAGGATAAAATTATGATAATAGCTAATATTTAAATAGACTTTGCAGTTTATAGCACATTTACTCACGTTTCTCAATTGGTCCCTTGGGTAAACATATGTAAATGCACTTGTAAGCTGCAAGCTACTCTAAAACTGTAGCTCTTGTGGTTATTGTATTTCCCAGGAATGCTGGAGGAGGAGAGAGATTTTCTGTGGTCAGACCTGCCCACACATGCAATGATCATGAGCTGACGCCCCATGGATCTGGTACTGTGATCTGATTTTGTAAGGAGAGTATGCTGAAGCCCTCGTTTCTAATGCTTGAATAGGCCTTGAACCAGGCAGTATACACCCCCTTGCTATTTGAATTTACTTAAAATTGGGCTTTTCTTTTAAAAAATTATATTAACCACAAGTGATTTTCCGAGAATGTCATAGACTCAAAAGTCATAACTTTGGAAACGTATCAAAATTTTATTCACGGTATGAATTGAATCTCCACCAATGAGGATCTCCATACTCCGAGTTCCCATGACATCTGTAGTTAACTGTCTCTCATAGATTAGCAGTTCTCTAAGTGTGGACCTTGGACCAGCAGCATCCATGTTATCTGGGAACTTGTTAGAAATACAGATGCTCAGGATCTACTACTGCAGACCGATGACATCAGACATTCTGGGGGTGGGGCCCAGCAACCTGTGTTTTAATCAGCCTTCCTGATGATTTTTGATGATGCTAAAATTTAAAAAGTCACTGTCACAGCTCTTCTGTGTTATGCTGAGTATTTTTTTGGGAGGAGGTTGGTCCATTAACTCTTTCCGTTATCTTCCTCACAGTGCCTTTCTCAGAGAACATGCTCAATAACCATTGGCAGTGGCAGGGGAAGGTGTGAGGAATGACATATTGGGAACCGGTAGATCTCAATCCAAGTCTTGGATTGGTTACTTAACAATTACCACACAAGGTCATATCCATGGACTGTTGTGACATCAATGTGTCAACGTTAGAATATTTCACTTAAGTCTTTACTTTCAGAAAGTCTTCTTTTTTGGGAATTCTTGATATTGAATGAAAAGTCACCTGTTCAATCCACATACTTTTTTTAAATGTAAAACTCTGACATGGACATTAGTTTAAAAGTTCAAAAATATAAAAGTCCTATGTAATTCCAATTACAATGTTGGCCATTGTTTTAGGTACTTATTGTTTATCTGTTATGATAGTCTACTACTTATAAAGGTTTTTTTCTTTTTAATCAGTTTTTTTCTTATTACTAAATGTCCTTTGGCATTCTTTAAGATGATTATGTAATTCCTCTTTCTTGGTCTAATGATATAATGCATTTTGTTAATAGATTCTCTAATATTAAACCTCTGTTACATCCCGTGGATAAACTCTGGTTGGTCATAAAGGATAAAAGAATTTATTAAAGTATTGACTCCATCTTACTATTGTTTTTTGCTCAGGGATTTGTACCTTAATTTTAAGAAGATTCCATTTTCAACTACACTCTCACAGAGAAACATCTTTTTAACTTTTTAAATATTTTTAAAAATTTATCTGCACTATTTAAAATGCAAATGGTACAGGATATAAAATGAAAATTAAAACTTCTTTTATCTCAAACATGCCCTAAACTTTACCCCTTCCTATGAAAACAACTCTTTCTTAATGAAACTTCATAGAAATTTTTATGCACACAGAAGCATATTAAATTATATTACATGTGAATCTAACACAAAGGAGGTTATTCATGTTATATGCTGTAATTTTTTTTTTTTACTTGAGACGCTTTATTATGGAAATATCCCCCATGAACAACAACAACAAAAGGCATTACAATTGTATATTGTTATTTTGTAATAAATACATTTTGAAGATCTTTCAACATTGCCAAAAACAGAGTAAGAGGTGCCTAATAGTTCACTGGATGACAATATAGCATCATTTCATTAGTCTCTTATTGGTGACCATTTGTCCAGACTTTCAATACTATAAACCAAGCTGCAACACACGTCTTCATGCGCACATCTGTATATTTTATGGGCAGGTACATATTTCATTTCAATTGGATCAAAGTTTGCTTGTATGTTCATCAAACACCAAAATCCATAAAGTTGATAGGGAAGAGGTAGATGATTAAATACTTAAAAGAAAAGCTGTATAATAACTTCGGCAATCATTGGACTTCTCATCATCTCAGTTTTCTCAGTCCTGTGCATTTTGCTAATTTTTAACATTATGATTAATTGCTCCAATTTGCACTAAGAATTGATTTGTTCTCGACATAGAAAGCAAACCATATTTTACATTGTTGGGTAATAGTCTTATTGAAGGTTAGCAAACCTCAGGTCCAGCCTCCACCAAGCACCCTAGCCGGCACCTGGAAGGGTCATCATTGAAGTCATCTTGGCTGCTTTCCCTGTAAGCTCCCTCTACCTTTTCTCTCCGGAATTGTAATGAAAACCATAAAGAGCCTTTATTTCTACTCATCATCTAGAAGAACTCTACCACTGAGAGTGTTTAATTTCAAAATTCTCCTCAACCTTACACAAAATTTGAATCTCTTTTGCTTTTTAAAGGAAAAGGCATTTCTGGCAAACAGTCAGGAAGAACTAGTAGCAGAAGGTCCCATATCATCCCCAAGCAGTTGTGCTTTTAATAAACTCCAAGGAAGTGCCCCAAAGTTGCCCTCAATTGCAGCCTGTTTCCTCTCTCCCCAGAGGACAGTGCCTTTACCCTGCTAGTTCTGCCTGTTTCCCTGACTCTGTTAACAATTAGGATGCTTCTGTCCTCGCTCACTTTACCCCACTGTGTCCTCACTGCTCTGTTGACATACATGTTGTCTCCTCATTTATCCCAGCCCTTCCCTGTGGCTTTCTTTTATGAGTGAGGCACAGCTGGGCTCTCTCCTCCTGTTGGAATTCGCCCAGGCCCTGTGCTGACTAGTCTACCATAGCTACAGGAGACAGGGCCAGGTCATTATAAAAGCGAATAAAGCTTCTATCCATTTTTTTTACCTGTAAAAATCATAACTGTCCCCCCACTTTAGTCCTGCGGAGCCTCATTTCAGCTGCTGTATCTTGCTTATGTGTTTATGTGAGGTTGGTCAGGTTTCCGAGCCTCCCCAAGAAGCACAGTCATTGCACCCCAATAATTAACCTTTGTTCACCACTGTGGTAGGAGAGGCCGCATCAGGTTCTGAGTCACACAGTCAGGACATAACCTGGCAGGGAGAAACCTGGGGAAACCAAGATCTCAGCCTCTCTTCTCCTCTGAGCTCTGGCCAGTGACCAAGTAAACTCACCTAGCATTCAGAAGGCTGGGGAAATAGTTGATGAAGTGCACAGAGACAGCCTATTGGAGCCCAGAGTGAAGAAATGTGGAAAGGGTGTTTGACAGGACAGAGGAAAACTAAACAGCACAAAGTTGCTTCCAAGATATGGATGTCTGGATGCAGAGGGCTAAAGCTATGGGTGTAGGAATCAACAGTTAAAGTGGTCATATAACCCATGAATGTGGGTGAAGAGCATATAACATCAGGATGGAGCCCTGAGGACCACCAGTATCCATAGTAGAAACTCCTGAGTGGGTTCCATTATCCTCTTTGGAAGAATGAGTAGGGAGCTGCATAGAGCGGTGGTCTGTTGGTGGTTGTTGTTTTTTAATATTTTTAAATTTATTTCAGAGAGAAAGAGAGAGAGAGAGAGAGAGAGAGAGAGAGAGAGAGAGAGAGAGAGACATCAATGATAAGAGAGAATCATTGATTGGCTGCCTTCTGCATACCCCACACTGGGGATCAAGCCTGCAACCCAAGCATGTGCCATTAACTGGAATCGAACCTGGGACCCTTCAGTACACAGGCTGACACTCCATCTGTCCACTGACCCAACCTGGCTAGGGCTCTGTTGGTTTTTTAAAAAGGCCCTTTTATGCTATGAATCCAACTACTTGTAAGTCATTGACTCCCCCAAATTGGCCAGTCAATGATTATTTTTAATGCTCTTTCCAATACAATTTTCAAGCTTTCCATCCTTATTATTTCTTTAAATGCCTAATCACCACTCCTGGGACCCACTTGCTTCCTGCTAATGATGTGCACTTGCTGAGGCTGTATTTTGTGTTTTTCTGATTATTGTAAGATCCCATCATCTCATTTCCCACCTCAGGCTGGCAGGTAAACGGGCAGGGAAGGCATGATTCTTCGGTGGCTGGAACTCCCTAAGAGGAAATGGGGAGAACTAAAACATTACCGGAAATTACTATTTTAGAGAAGAGAAGAATAAACAACAACAACAACAAAACACCAGAAAGAATCACAAAGAATAAGAGATGAGAGCAATTCTAAAAGCTTGTTTGTCAACTGAACAGGAGGCTGGAATCTCAGTGGGAATAAGTAGAGGCAGGAAGTATGGAAAAAAAGGAATGGCCTTTGGAGGTCAGATTCAAGGGGTTTCCTGAGCAAAAACAACCTTTGGGTATATTTTGGGGTTGGGGTTCCTAGAGTTGCTGCTGTGTTTGAATTGTTAGTCAGGAAACTGTATTCAAAGCAGAGTCTATGACAATACCTAAGTGATGAGTTCAAGGCCCACGTTAGGATTTGCAAAGGGGCTCTAGTGACTGAAGGGAAACTGGAAATCAAAGCCTGAGTGGCAGGCTAATTAGTTAAGCTTATTGGAATCAAATGGTGAAGATTAGAGAATGAGGCTACCGCTGCCTGATGCTCATGCAGATACCTGGGCACCAGTCCACAGTGGGCACTGGATGTAAGTTTCCAATCCATCTCTGCAGTTGTTGAGGGAGCAACCTGGCAGGACATGAGAAGCTTCTTTTCATTAGCGGGTGTATAAATCTATTACCTTCACACCACCCATTCTAAAACTGAGTCATTAGGGCCAGAATAAAGGTAAGTGGAGAGCTGTGGGACCCTCAGGGTTACTACTACCTAAGCCTGGTGGAACCTCGAAAGTTGGGGAGGATTTACTTTGGCACAGAGTGGAGAGGTTACAGGTAGAAGGGACAGCATATGGCAAAGCATAGTATTATGTATGGGTATTGAAAATCAGGCTGCGCAATAAACAGAATTTTGTGTCACTTAGTCTAGAAGTTAAAAATCTCTACATCCAAGGAATTTTCAATGTATAGTTCTTTAGTCATTTAGTGACCAGATACTACAACCTTTTTCAAATATATGTTATCAGCATCCTGCTCAGTTAGCTTTCTTGGATTTGCTAACTCATGTTCGTATGGTAAGGGCTGTAGTGATGGAAAACGTAGAGGGTTAAAGAAAGGCCCAGAGGAAGATGATGGAATCCAGCTTTGAGGAGTCAGTGGAGGTTTCCCAAGAAAGAGACACTTAAGTTACATCTAAAAGGTGAGTAAGAGGTAGTCAGGTGAGGAGGACAGATAGGGAAGAGTTTTGCATCAAGAGCGAGGTAGATATTAAACATGGCCTCAATTCCTTACCTCTCTGGATTAATCAGGCCCATTGTCATGTAACTCTGCAGTGTCTCCATCCCCCAGCTCTGGGCTCAGCCATGTGACTTGCTTTGGCTAATGAGATTTTAGTAGACATGACGCAAGCAGAGGCTTAAATGAGCAAGTTTTCATTTCTGGTCGACCTCTTCTTGTACTCTTCCATCATCACGAGAACATGCCTTGTGAGGATGCCAGAGGATGAGAGACATAGAGCTGAGTCTACTTGCTGTGGTCATGCAGCTAAAGCCATCCTAGCAGAGCCACAGTCAGCTGGTCCTTAGACATGTGACGGAGTCCAGTCTAGATCAGCAGAGCCACTTCCCTTAGTGCAAGAGCAGTGAACACATGCTGTCACACACCATCGCCGTTTGTTATGTACCTTATTGTGGCAATTGATAACAGTGCAAAAGCTTGGGGGGCGGGTAGTGAAAAATAGGGTATTAAAATCACTGAAAGGAACTGAAACAGTAGCCGTCCTCATTGGGTATCTTAGTATATTGTCTCTGGACTGCTGTGGAACAGTTTAGAAACAGTTCCCCTTGTATGATCAATAGCAGGAGAAAGACTGTTGGAGAGTCTTGAGGCAAATTCAGATGTGGGTTCTATTGACCTTAGTCAAGGAAATTGAAGCCAGTTTAGCAGAGATTATAGCTAAAGAGCCCCGACTTCCTGATGGAGGAAGAGTTCAATGGATTACTTATTTAGTATCCCTGAGTAAAGATTTTTAAACAATCCATAATCCTCTCTTTTGTTGTTTCTCCCAAATTGGAATACAACTTGTTATTGCTGGGACTGTCAGATATGCCATTTAAAGATGGAATCAATCAAATGACTAAAGCTCATGAAAAACAAGGCAATTAATAACCTGTGCCTGTGTTAACACGTTCTTTAATGACCTAAATATTGAACCTAGTACTCTATCTAGTCCAGCAGTTCTCAGACTCCTATGTGCATCAGACACACTTGAAGGGCTTGTTAAAATCACGTTGCTGGGCCCCCACTCCCAAAGTTTATGACACAGGTGGTCTGGGGCAGGTCCAAGAATGTTTGTTACTAACGAGTTCCTGGGTGACGCTGGTTGAGCTGGCTGGAAGCTGCACTTTGAGGACCACTGTTTCCATGACAATGATGGTTAATTTTATGAGTCATCTTGTCTAGACTGTGGCGCTCAATTGTTTGGTCATACACTTGTCTAGATGTTGCTGTGATTAACAATAAAATCGAAGTAGACTTCGAATAAAGCAGATTAACCTCTGTGACGTGGGTGGACTTTATACAATATTTGGAGACCCCAAGAGCAAAGACTAAGGTTTCCAGAAGGAATTCTGCCTCAAGACTGTAAACTAGAAATCTTGACTGAGTTTCTGGCCAACTGTTAGCCTGAAATCTGGATTTAAGGATGCAACATCAACTCTTATATGAATTTCCAGCTTACAATTTTCAGACTAGTTAGTCCACACAATCATGTGAGTCAATTCCTTAAAATCCCTCCCCCCTTTCTCTCTCTCTTTCTCAACAGCACTATGGTTGCATTATAAACTATTTACTACAGATGATGTCCTAAACAGCTTGGTATTATTTTAACCTTATCAGCATTATATAATTCATAGTCCTGGTGCACAGTTAGCATTTAATAACTATTTTGAATAAATAAAGTAGTGGAATAATGGCTTCTGTTTTTAATGGAATTTATTAATGCATGAAAGGGCTATAAAAATAAAGAACTACCAATTAGCCCTAAGACATTGTATAAATACATGCATATATTTTTATTTTACCAGGCTCATCAAAAATCTGTGAGGACAATAGCTGCTAGATAAATCAACAAGCTGCTATAGTGATAACTAGAACATTGGTAATTTAACTGTAATCTCATTCATCCATTCAACAAGCATTTATTGAGTGCCTTCTGTGTATCTGGCATTACTTGTCACTCGTTATGCCACTTTTCTTCAACATTCTTAAGAAATTTTTATAAGCAATATTAAGACAATATATTGTCACACATCTAGAAAATTAGACATGATTTTCTTACATTTTAGAAATTAAAAGAAAATTAAGCAAATGGCACTAGAATTAGAAAGAATGAGCAATTCATTAGGCAATAAGAGTATTAACTAGAAATCAGGAATCTCTTTCCTATTTTAGCATGCACTTGAACTTAATTGGTGAAGTTTTGAATATGGGGTGATGAGTTGCGTTGTTAATACAAATAGCACACCTTTTATGTACTTAATAAAATCCAAGAGTCTGGGATGCATTTACATTGTAGACAATTTATCTGCAGGAGTCAGTGAGTTGAGTAATAGAAAGGGATAATAGGAAATCCGTGGCTGAGAAACCTATAAAGTAAATTAACATGTGCCCTACTTTATTCATTTATAACAATAATGTAATGGATAAATCAATGAGGAGTGCTTTGAGAGAAATGGATGGAGAGAAGTGTTCCTCCTTTTCCCAATTTGTTGAAATTTTTTCCTCTCCACGGGAAATGTTGGCCAGAGGTAAAGAAATGTCCCACTCTTGGGACAAAAAGAAGTACAAGTATGTGCTTAGAGGAATCTGGGGGTGCTCTGCTTGATCCCCTGGGCCTTATGGTTTTTGAGAGCTCCCTTTGACTTCCAAATGCTTGTATTTGCATATCTTTGCCTGAAGACTCTTTTTCAAAGCTTCCACATTAGTAGGAGGCTTGCAGTACTTGGGAAATAACTATTTCCTGCTCCTCAATAGCCTTCAACCAATAACTGATAGGTGTGTACTAGCTATACCGGTTCATAATGTGGATTTTTTTTCCATAGATGGAGTTACACATATGTTGATATATATGTGATTGGATATGTATGCTATTTTGTCGTATTGCTCCTTCCGATTACCACTCGTTCTGATAGATGGCACACGCACTTTCTGAGCAGCACTTCAAAATGTACAAAGAAGTGGAAAATTGGGTCTCTGAATGGTCTGCCTCAAAACAAGAAAAGTTCTATTGGGACAGTATCCACAAATTACCTGAAAGATGGGGGAAATGTGTAGCTAGCGATGGGCATTACTTTGAATAAAACACTTTTGATGTTTCTCTTGAAATTATCATGTTTTCTTTGGATTACATAATTTCAATAGAGTATTCATTTGAATGGGATGATTTATATAATTCAGAAAATCAAAATAACTTTTCTATTATTTTAGCAAGCAAATAAATACAGAAGCCAAACAGTAGAGTTAAAGTTAAACTACAGTTTCTATCTGAGATGATTGCTACCATACCTCACATATATATCAACATACATGTAACTCCATCTATTGTAATAATCCGAGTTATTAATCGGTATACCTAGTAAATACCCCAGCTTCCTGTCGCTTGGGTGCTATAACTCCGAGGTATTCTTTACAGTTTCCACTCAGGATTCAGCCCCATTTACCTACAAGGCTGGTTGGGCTGCCTTCTCTCCCTGTGTCTTTTCCCCACTTTCTGAGCAACACTTCCTGCATTTCCCAAGTAAACACTGCCTCTTAAATCCCTGCTTGGAGTGGCTTCTGGGAAAACCCAAACTAAGAAGGAAACAAAGAACGTTGGCTCTTTGTGCCTGTTATTCTTTGTTCACCCTGGGCAAGGGGTCTGATTTTTCAGGTCCTCTAGTCCTGGTTTGCAAGTAATGGTTCCCAAATCCCAGGTTTTCAGGAACTTAAGGAGCTGGTTTTGGGTAGGATTCTGCTGACAGAGAAACATTCTAGATAGATGGGCAGTTATTTTAAGGCCATTTAGCCGAGCTGTTCTTTCTTGACCTCTTCCCATCCATGGTGTCGCGTAACCTTCTCATCAACACACAGTTGCAGACGACAGGCTAGTGATAATCAGACTGAGCTTTATTCACTTTTCACTGGAGACAGTAAACATGTATCTCACTAACATTAAGGAGCATTTTTCTTCTTTGACTCGTTGCATTGTAGTCTTAATTAGCAGTTTATGCTAGTTACATCCTGCCTACTGGAGATGCCCATTCCATTTAGGGAGAGAACGTCCCCTTTCAAAACTACGTGTGTCTCTGTGGAGGGAAGTTGCGTGATAGGAAATTTTCTCCCAGCCATTATCTTCCACTTTAACTACTGTAAATAGTCTTCTCACCCACCTCCTGTGTCTTTTTCTAAAACCACAAGGATTTATTTTCTAGCCGGCAGCTAGAATGGTCAGTTAAGACAGAAATTCCATTTCCGATCTTTGTCCATAAAGCTCTCCAGTGGCTTCTTCTTCTTTTTTCTTTATTTTTTATTGATTTCAGAGAGGAAGGGAGAAGGGAAGGGAAGGGAAGGGAAGGGAAGGGAAGGGAAGGGAAGGGAAGAGAGAGAGAGAGAGAGAGAACATCAGTATTGAGAGAGAATCATCCATTGGCTGCCCCCTGCAAGCTCCCCACCAAGCTCACAACCCTGGCATGTGCCCTGACTGGGAATCGAACCATGACCTCCTGGTTCATAAGTCCAAGTTCAACCACTGAGCCATGCCCAGCCAGACTCCAGTGGCTTCTGATGCACTTCCTGTAAAATCCAAATTCTTCCCCCATATTACAGGGTCTCATGGCCTCATGCCCTTCAGTGCTTTGCTCACATGCCACCTCAGATAGGCCTCCTGACCACCCTATTTGAACTTGCAAGTTTATCTGTAGCACGCCTATCTCCCTTCTCTGCTTTGTTACTTTTATAACACTTAGCACTATGGGAGTTACTGCATGTCTGCTCATTTGTTGATTACCAACATTCACCTGGACATTGCTTCTCTCACTTAGAATTCATTTGAAATTCACCCATCTTATTGTGTGTGTCAGTGGTGCATTTTTTATTGGTGAGTAGTATTCCACGGTGTGTTATCCATTCACCAATTGAAGGACTTCCATCCACATTGTTTCTAGTTTGGGGCAATTATCAACAAAGATGCTGTTAATATTTCTGTACAGGTTTTTATGTGAATACAAGTTTTCATTTCTCTTGGGGAAATACCTAGGAGTGGGATTACTAGGTCATATGGTAAGTATATGTTTAACTCTGTAAGAAACTGTCAAACTACTTTCCACAGTGGTTGTACCATTCCATGTGACCACCAGCAATGCATAAAAGTTCCAGTTGTCCTAAATCTTTGCCAGCACTTGGTATTTAGGGTTAAAAGCATGGGCAGCACTTTAAAAGAGTAGTTGAGACTCGTTATTCTATTTCATCAGAATTTCCATGTTGGACCCATGTGTAGGTCTTGTTTTTTGTTTGCTTTTTATTTTTTTTAAATATGCCTTTATTGCTTTCAGAGAGGAAGGGAGAGGGAGAGAGAGAGAGAAACATCAATGATGACAAACTGATTGGTTACCTCATGCACACCTCACACTTGGGATCAAGCCCGCCACCTGAGCACGTGCCCTGACCTGGAGTTGAACCGTGATCACTTGTTCATGGGTTGATGTTCAACCACTGAGCAACACTGGCCAGGGTTTTGTTTTATTTTTAATAACATTTATAATTTAAAAAATAGATTAGTATTAATGGAGTTTATATTTATAGAACAGGTTTAGGTTAACAGAAAAGTTGTGAAAGTACAGGCAGGTCCCACATATCCCTTCTCTCCTCATTATTAATTTCTTAGATTAGTGTGGTACCTTAATTACAACTGGTGAACAATATTGATAGGTTATTAACTCAGGTTCATAGTTTGTGTTGGGGTTCACTCTTTGTGCTGTATAGTTCTGTGTGTTTTGACAAATGCAAATGGTATATATCTACTATCACAGTATCTGTACAGAATAGCTTCACCTCCCTACAAATCCCCTGTTCTCCACCTACCCACCCTGTCCTCTCCTCAGCCCACCCGGGGGCCTGGAAATCACTCATCTTTTTGCTGTCTCTGTACTTCTGCCTTTTCCTGGATGTCGAATAATTAGAATTTTATAGTCTGTAGCCTTTCACATGGGCTCTTCTCACTTATTCATGTGTATTTAAAGTTCCTCAGGTCTTTCAAAGAAGTTCTCAGGAAATGATAATGTGCGGCCAGGTGGGAGAAGCACCAAATTAGAATTTAATTTCCCAGAGGATATGTCTTCCCTTTGACTATGTTTTGTTGATTTGTATGCCCCAGAGCCTAGAACACTGTCTGGCAGAGAGTAGATTTCCTCTAAATATCAAATGAGTAAATGAATGAATGATAAGGCCAAAGGAGCTTCCCAGAGACCTGAACATTCCTCTTCACGAGCCTATCGTGAGCTCTCGGAGTGGTTGCACAAGTGGCCTCACTAAGTCGATCAGTTTGACTTGACAGGAGCTCCCCGGTTAATTATTTGGTTGTACCATACTTTGTTATGCCTGAAAATACAACACACCTTGAATTCTCTCTGTAATTCCTTAATTATCACCTTCATTTAGAAACTGACTCCTCCACTCCGGCTCCCAAATCCTTGCAGACGTTCTACACCTAACTAAATTTGATTTCTTACGAAAGACCTCCCCCGGTACCCCACACCTTCCTCTAGACTCTTAAAGTAATTACTGCTTGTAGATTCATTGGACGTTATGAAGTTCCATCTGTTCTTTCTAGTCTATTGTTCTCCGGAGAGCCTATTTACACGTGATTGTGTTATTTTCCTGTGTTTCTGCTCCACCCCGCAAGCAACCAGACTCCAAGGCCAGAGACAATATTGTTATTTACTTTGTTCACTTTAATTCCCCCTAACGCATAGCATTGTACTAAGCTTGATAAATATTTTTTTTCTAGTTCAGGAAATGATGAACTGTGGGAACTGAGAATGATGTACTGGGAACAGTGTGGCTCCAGGCAACCAGAGACTGGGAGACCTCTCCAAGCCTCCGTTTCCTCATTGGTCTAATTAATCTTTATACTAGTTTCTAGTTTCTTCTCTATCCTACCATTCTGTGTTTTGATTATCATGACCATGATAGGGTGATGAGACAGATGCCATGATTGGCCTAAACAGAAAAAGCTTCAGTTGGGATTAAACATCGGTCTTTGTAAACAACAAAGGAAAAGGAATAAAACTGTTAGCTCGAGGTCAGTTCTGATTTTCATGGAATATTTTTTGTGCGTTATTTTCCTCGCCCCTGTGTCCTGCCCTTCACGTGGAATATCTTTTTTCTATCCACACTTTCCCAGTATTCAAAGATACACTCAAGTTCCACTTCACAGACCCTTCCCTGGTTTGTAACCATTTTATTTGCTTTTCCCTTGTTTTTGTATCTTTCCCCTGCTGTCTGCTATCTTCATGAGAGAGGAACTGTACAAATCATGTCCATCATTGTATCAGTAGCTGACATGTAATAGGTCCTCAATAAACACCTGTTAAATGAATGATGTTCATAGGTGTGCTCTGAAAAACAGGTATTCTTTTTCAGCAAATGAGTGCTAGAAATACTGCATGCTCCATTCCTTCTATTTGGAGTGTCACTGTCCTGCATACAAAACTTGTTTAATTTTGTTACCTCAGGATTTTCTAAATGTATTTGATCATGTATCTCCTCTGTGTTTTACTTTGCTTGGATCATGTCTTTTCCCAGTAATCATATCCATCTTAAGTTTTTAAAATAAGTTGCTAAACGGTATTGACTTCCATGTGTACAGCACAATTTTGAGCACTTTATCCAGGTATGCATCCTTTTCTTATACTTCATCTTATTGCAATTTACAGATATTGCATTTTTAACAAATTGAAGGTTTGTGGAAACCCTGCATCAAACAAGTCTTCTGAGAGGGATGCATGAGTTAGATGGGGCTAAACGCTGGAACAAACAGCCTTAAAATACTATAACTCTACTCAATACCACTTATGTCTTACTCACAAAAAGTCCAATGTGGACTTTCTGAGTGGACTGCTCTCTTCCCAGCTGTGACTTAAGTCCTTCGTTGCGCTCTCTGCCTTCAGCACAGAGATAAGGTAAAAGCAGCCAGACCACTTACGGAGGGTTTTTAAATTATTACAAATGCAACACTTTTGTTATTGCCCCATAATTCTAACATTGACCCTGGATGACTCATGGGAACCCCGTGCACATTCTTGTTATATTTAGGTCTAGAAGTCAAATTGTCCAGCCTTTTGTAATTAGTAAAATTATGAACATGATTTGAAGTTAATTAGTTTTCCATCTATAATTGGATATGGTCAAGTGAGGCAGGTGGTTCAGTTTACAGTAGGAAAGGTGGATACAGTCATTAAAGTGTCCACTATCATTTCCATGCTTCACCATTCTGGAGACCATTTTAAAAAAACAAATTTTATTATTATTAAGTATATAATGTGATGAATTATCAGGGTAAAACATAACGTAAGTAATGGCAAGTTTTTAAGTTTTTGTTCATTGTGAAATGTCTTATTTCACTTTTATTTCTTTTCTCTCAACACTTTAAATATTTCACCTCTCTCTTTCCTTGCTCCCATGACTTGGAAGTTGGATGCAATGTTTATCTTCATTCCTCTAGAAGCAGTGTTTTTTTTCCCTCTTGCTTCTTTATGACTTTATCTTTGATTTCCTGTAGTTTGAAGATTTAACACTTATTTGCCTTGGTGTTCTCTGAGCTTCCTTCCTGGAGCTGTGGTTTGGTGTCATATTAATTTGTGAGAAGTCAGTCATTACTGTTCCCTTCTTTCTTCTCCTTCTGATATGTCTATTATGTGTATGTTGTGCTTTTTGTGGTTGCTGGAATTCAGTCTCTTTCTTCCAGTCCTTGTACTCTTTGCTTTGCAGTTTGGGAGGTTTCTATTGATAATGTCCTCTGGCTCAGTTTCTTTCCTCAGCTTATCAAAGACAGTATTCATTTCTGTTCATGGTTTGTTTGATTCTTTATCTCTAACATTTCTTTTTGATTCTTTCTTAGGTTTCTTTCTCTCTGCTTACATTGCCCATCTGTTTTTTGCATGGTGTCTACTTTATCTATGAGAGCTTTTAGCCTATTAATCACAGTCATATTCTTAATTTCAGCCATTGTATTTTTCAAATATTTTTTCTTTATTGATTAAGGTATTACATATGTGTCCTTACCCCCCACATTAGTCCCCCATTGCCCCCTGCTACTCGTGCCTTCACCCCCCCCCAGTGTTTGTGTCCATTGGTTATGCTTATATGCATGCATACAAATCCTTTGGTTGATCCTGTCCCCTTCACCCAACCCTCTCTTGTCTTCCCTCTGAGGTTTGAGGGTCTGATCAATGCTTCTCTGACTCTGGATCTATTTTTGTGCATCAGTTTATGTGGTTCTATATATATATATATATATATATATATATATATATCTTTTAATTCTAGATTTTCCATTTGATTTTTCATAGATTCAAGTTCTCTAGTGAAATTTTTATCTTGGCCCTACTTTCTTGAGCATATTAATCACTGTTATTTTAAAGTCTGTGTCTGGTAGCTCAAATATATGGATCATCCTTAGGTCTGTTTTCTTTGTTCATTGCTTTTTCTGTCCTGTCTCTTTATAAGCCTGGTAATTCGGAACTGAATGTCAGACGTTGTGTTAATAAATGTTAGAGTCTGTGGATGCTGTTATCTTTCTCCAGAAAGGACTTTGTTTAGTTTCTAGGTAAAGGATTAGGGCTGATTTGAGGCTGAATTTCAGTCCTTATAAAATCTAGTCCATTTCTGCTTCGTTCTGACTGTGGAGTGTAAACTTATAGAGGATCTGCACCTACGGGCACTAAACTTGTGATTTTATTCCCTCGACAGGATGCATTGCCACTAGGTCTGCTTAGCCACTCCGTTTTCTAGCAGCTGCTTTCTGCTCTGTTTCCTCAAATTTGGTAATTTGTCTTACACATTGATAGATGATTGGATTGCCATAAGTGGTATAGAAAGTCATGCTCAGCTCAATGATTGTTTGTATCTAGTCAGTAGCATCACGGTCCTTCAGGTTCCATACGCCCTGATCGCTCTGCAAGCCTTTCCAACATACCTGATGGCTGCATAGAGATGTTTTTAGTTTGTGTTTTGCTTCCCTTTGTTTTTCCATTTTATCTTTTTCCCCCTAGTTGTTTCCAGAAGGAAGAGTGGTCTGACAGAGGCTGATATATTAGATCCAGGAGCGTAGGTTTTATGTGCCAGATCTAGATCATATTCCTTCAGATTCCATTGGCCAGAAAAGACCTCCTGGCTCCTGGATATAAGCTGGGCTGTGAAATATGGCCTGCCTGTGTGCCCAGGAGGAAAATAAAGCAGTTTAGTGAAAATATAGCATTTTTTCTGCCACAGGCAATGACTAGTGGATTTATTATATACTTTGAAGGTTTCAATGTGATCTCTATTCATTTTTAGCCCCATTTTAAGCTAATGCTTAAAAAACAAGGAAAGGGACCATGGAACCGTCTGTGTGTAAGTTTTTAAAAAGTCAATATTTATTTAATTCCCTTTTTGTTTTGGGTATTATGCTACGCACATTCACAGCTGTCCTATGCTTGCATCCTTCTCACATGCATCCTGCAAAGTAAGTATTATTATTTTCCACATAGTTTTCAAACGGTGAGTATGAGAATGAGGTTGTTATTTGATTTTTGCTTTGTGATGGAGACTAAAGACTGATTAGTTTATTCTATAAGATGATTTTCCAAATATTGTTGTCAGTTGCTCTTATAACATCTACACGAAAGGTAATATAGTAATTAAACCCAAGATCTCTGGAGCTGGGCTGCTGGGTTTCAATACAGTCTATTCACTTCTGATAGTTCAACCAGGAGGCAACTCACTTCACTTCTCTGTGCCTCAATTTCCTCCTCTGTCAAAAAGAGAGCAACAGGTTGTAGTAGTGATATAAATTAATTTGAAAAAAGGAAGTGAGATTCTACTGCTAATTCTATTACAGATTTACATAATGCTATGTAGCTTTGTAGAGATGCAGTAGAGTGTAAGTTCCACAAGTTCCAGGACTTTGTCCTTCAGCAGTGAGCACAATACTTGGCATGAATGGAGGGTGCAGGCTATTGAATTTCTAATGATAAAAGGAAGAATATCAATCTCCCCTTTTCACCTGTCCTTGTCAGTTCTAGCCAAAAACGTCTATCATATATCTTTCCCTTTTTTATTTGACTTTTTTTTTTTTTTGCGGAGAAACTCTTTTCTCTAGATTTAAGATCCTCAACTGCTCTGAATATATCAGTTACCAACTTATCTCTCTTGATTTGGGGATCACTGTAGAGCATGATGAGATGTTGGGAGGAGCACATGTAATTTGGATAGTTTGAATAGAATAATTTCATCATTCTATCTTGGAAAATGTATGCATTTACACTGTCACAAAGCAACTTGTACTGTGACTTGTGTTTCATAATTTATATACTTGAGATCTTGTACTTTTGACAGTTCTTTCCTGTTTCTGACAGATTGTTTTTCTTTTTAGAAATAAGGAAAGCACACATTTTTATATTTGTTTTCACTTTGGCTCTACTTGTGGTGGTATCTCTCTCTTATCACACAAGATGCAGTTATCTGTCAATCAATATTTTCTGAGCACTTACAGCAGCTCTACATGCACGCCACTGTGTTACAGTCTGACTCTGGGCAGAAGAGCATGAAAGGCAAAAGAAAAGAATTACATGTACATGATTGGAAGTGAGTTCCCCTGTGCCAAAGCATGTGGAAAATGAGGAAGGCCTTGTTTTCTTATTGTTATTATCTAGTGTATTAATTTCCTCAAGCTGCTGTAGCAAATTACAGACTAGATGGCTTCACACACCAGAAATGTATTCCCTCTCAGTTATGGAGGCTAGAAGTCCACAACGAAGATGTTGGCGGGGCTGGGTCTTTCCGCACGCTCTGAGGAAGAGTCTGTTCCATGCCTCTCCTTTTAGCTTCTGCTGGTGACAACAATCCTTAGTATTGCTTAGCTCCTAGACACGTCACTGTAATCGCTACCTTGGTCTTCATGTAGCTTCTCCTCTGTTCCTCCTCTTCTGTTAGTATCTTCTCCTCTTATAAAGACACTTGTCATTGGATTTAAGGCTGATTCAGATAATCCAGGATGATCTCATCTCAAGATTCTTAATTACATTTGCAAAAAACCCTTTCCTTTTCCAAAAATGGTCACATTCACAGGTTCCAAGGAGACATATCTTTTGTAGGGCCATCATTCATGGTGGTCTGTATTATTTTTCCTTGAATTTTCTCTTTTCTTGGGTTCATTGAGCCTCCCTCCAGGACAAGGAACATATATCTCACATTCCCTAGAGTCCAGTTGAGTGCTCTATCCTGTTGAGTGCCCTCTTTATGTATTAAGATGCATATGTATCTTAAGGTATCTTAAGAGTCATTAAAGGAATGGATAGCACACAACACCTGCAGAGAAAAAAAAAGCAAGCTCATGATATTCGATGACACCCTTGGTGTTTAGTGATGAGACTGACGAAGTAAAACACAGCACGGTGTGAGAGTGGTGAGTGAGTGCTATGATTTGGCTCAGTGCATATAGAAAGTCATCTGATTCAAGTCTAGTGGGGGAGCTGGAAAGGCTTTCTGGGGAAGTAAACGTGGCAAATGAACTTTGCGAAGCTGGATAGGAAGTGACCTGTGAGGACAATGAGGACAGGTATTCTAGGCACAGAGAATAACAGGTGCAGAGCTCTCTAGTGGGAGACCCCTGGGACCATCGGGAAGTATTTGGTGTGGCTGGAAACATGGTGCATGAGGTGGAGGCGAGACGCGTTGGTGAGTGGGATGGTAAGAAATGACACTTAGATTTCATGAGGGCTGCATCATGAAGGATTTTGTATGCTCTACCAAGGAGTTTGTATTTACTTAAAAACAACGATAACAGCAGCGCAAAAATCACTGATGTGGTGGCTGAGAAAGAGTCAGATGAACTTTTTACAAAATGGCAATTGTCAAAAAAGAGAGTAGTTCAGTGAGGCTGGAGGCAGGTTGCCAATTTTACATTGTTGGTATAATCCAGGGGAGAAATGATGGTGTGATGAATGCGTCAGTTTATGACAATCTTGGCAGAGGTTGGAGGCGTTTTGAGAGTTATTAAAATGATGTAGTTGGCATATAGTGACTGATTGGAGTTAGGCCACATGGAAAAGAGAAGCATCAAGAATAGTTTGTGACCCACTGAAGTAGCTCAGTTGGTTGAGCGTCATCCTGTGCATCCAAAAGTTGAGGTTTGATTCCCAGTCGCGGCATATACTTGGGTTGTGAGTTTGATCCCCATGTACTGAAGGCAATGAATTAATGTTTCTGTCTGTCCAAGTGGAGTGTACGGGGCATTACCCAAGGCATCCCTTGAGATAAACTTAACCGTGCAGGCATTCAGACATTAAGTAGTTGCTAGCGAAGAGACTATTCTAAGCAAGCAGGACCAAGGGGAGGCATTATCATCTGGCCTTGTATTAATATAGTTAAGACTGCCGGAGGAATTACGCCACACAAGAAGATGCAGTTGCAAATTGCACAGCACACCTCATTACTCACAAGGTTCCTGGTGCCGTGGACTCAGACTTAACGGGGTTCCCAGGGAAGAGTGGCGTCCTCTGTGGGCAGCGGCGGCGGATCCGTCTTTGGGTGGCTGGCCGTCGGGCTGGGTCGAGTCAGCGGGAGGAAGGCGACCTTCAAGGATGACGGGAGGTTCGGCCTTGTTCTGCCATTGGGCGTGGAGCAAGGCAGCATGGAGTGTGGATCAAGAGGATGATCCATGTCTGAAGCAGGGGAGCCGTTTTTAAGCCTGTGGCTATCAGTAACATAGTCATCACCCAAGTGTTAATCAGAGTACAAGCTGGTTATCAATCACACTGTCAATCAGAAGGTGTCTATCAGATTTACATACGTCATTCCTAAGGGTAGCATCCAGCTATGGTCTTATCTATAGGGTGCAGCTAGGGTTGGCCAGAGTGGTCATTCCCTGTGCTCTTGAACATTTCACACAAGTATTTCACAAAAAATATTTTTTCTGTAAATTAATTTGTTACTAAGACGGTCTCTTCCCCCCCCCCCCCCCCCATGTCCTCAGGTGAGGATTAAAAAAAAAAGAATGATTTGCAATTGTCCAGTTTGTTTGACTTTAATGGGTAAGTAATGGTATCATTGATGGCAACTGAGGGCGGGAAGGAGGAACACTGATGACTTCCCATTTCACAGTGTAATTAGGACCAAGTATGGTAAAACTTTTTGAATGTTTTTAAAATTTAAAGCAATTTTCCAAATTATTTATTTTGATTGGTTTGCATTTTACTAGAATTTTTCTAATTAAAACAAAAATTATGATATATATATCACACACACACACACACACACACACACACACACATATAACTATGAGGGCAAAACATATTTTTTAAATAGAAGGAACTAATCTTTTGGAGATGGCAGGGAATATGTATCTAGAATTCAGGTTCTTTCGCTTTTTTAACCTACACTCTGATTTATTTTAATTGTCATATACTAGAAAAAAAATCTACAATCATTCTTGAATGCCTGTTGTTTCAAGCCAGACTCTGCAGCTTCCCATTCAAGGTCTCTTAGCACGTTGCAACTTCATCAAGCGACTGTCCCATCTCCACCCCTGGTACACATGTACCATGTGCACATGCATGGAGTCTTATCTGTAAAATGGGTGTAATTTTTTTCTGTCTCGCAGGACTGAGGTTCAGATGAAATTAAATAGACATGACATATGTGTGCATTGCTACTTATTATACCTTACAAAAAGGACTCAATAAATAGCACTTTATTATTATTGTTATTTTACATCACAAACTCTCTGCAGACAGATTTCCCTTGCCCTTGGAGAGCTTTCTTTCCTGCTTTACAAATTACCGTAATAGATTATGATACTTTACTAAGTCCATAGACCCTGATGTACTATGATCTCTACATTCAAACTTCACCTGTATCACTAGATCACCTTTCCCCTCTGTCATAGTAATAGTGACAATGACACCCTCTTCTACCCTATCCCCACCTTTTTGAATTTCTATAACATTTAGGGTCAGTCTTACAATATTTAATACTGGATCATTGAACTATCTGTTCTATGTTCACTTTGTTTTATAAAAGTAGAGCCTAAATTTCTCAAGTGCAAGTATCTAGCGTAGTTCAGAGCATCAGATGCAACAAATGGGGTGATTTGGTAATCAGCAATCTTTTGGATCTTCACAGTTCTCAGCATCGCTTCTTTAGGGGTCTTGTTGACATTCTTATTTCCCAGTCTTCTCTGTGAATATCAAAATTAATCTTCCTGTTCAAAATAGAAATAGACTCATAGATACAGAGAACAGACTGATGGTTGCCACGGGAAGGAGGGGGTGGCGACACGAAAAGGTGAAGGGACTAAGAAGTAAGTACAAATTGGTAGTTACATAGTCATGGGGATGTAAAGTACAGCACAGGGAATATATTCAACAATATTGTCATTACTATACATGGGGCTAGGATATTGGAAATATCAGATGGGGGAAGGGACCACTTTGTAAAATACTTTTACATATTGTAAAATATGTTGTACACCTGAAACTAATACAAAATAAATTATAATTGAAAAATAACATTTAAAGAAGAGGGGAAAAAATCCATGTTCATGTTTAAAAGAAAGAAAAAAAGTAAAGCAATGAGGTGAAAGCTAGACCTTTTAAAACTTTGGTCTCAGAACAAAGTGGGGAGAATATTGGTTTTAGAACATTTTGATCTTTTTGGATGCATTTTCTCCCATTCTCTAACATTGCAAAAATGGCAATAATTGCATTGTTCTCCAAATGCCATAGTTATAACCAAAGCCAATATTATTTCATCCAACTATTGGGAAGATTTGTAAAAAGGAACCCAGAAAATATCCTTGTTTTCTTGATAAGAATGCAGATCACCTCGCAGCCTATGGAAAATCTGCCCTGGGCACTGGAAATCTTGGTCAGATTGCACTAAATGGCTTTTGAAAAATGCCTGGAGCAACACAGAACATTAGCACTAAGGGGTTTCTTAAGATGGAAGTATACTTATGTGGCAGCTCTTTAATTTCATTTTCTAATTTTACTCATGGACTGTAATAGTTGTATAACTTTGGGAAAAGACTCAGCAGTCTTTTAAGTAAAAGCTCTGGTACTTTTAATAAGGGCAGACTTACTTACTTAACCTTCTCAAGCTCAGTTTTCTTCTCTTGTAAATGGGAATGAAATACTTCCTCCCCAAGGAAACATTTAGTATCTTCCTATATAAGTGTTTGGAGAACAATAATAACGAAACAAAGATCTGTCTCTTAGCCCTTTAAGCAACTATAAGCTACTTATAAATGTTTTGACAGTTCTTCCAACTTCCTGCCAAAGTATATATTTTTAAAACTGTAAAGCATGACTATTACGCCAAAGATTTATTTAACTCATTAATGAGGGAACCAACAGGATATTAAAGCTGAATCAAAGAGAATTTGAAAAACAATGTCTGGAATACATGACTACTTGAATAAGATATAAAATTTGTTCACTGTCTACAGGACAATAAAACTGGTAAAAAGGTAAAAATATAAGTAATAAAAATGATAAGTTTTGCATTACCATTCTATTTATTGTTCAGATATCATTTGCAATTCTATCATATGAAGTTAACATATAACTTCAGAATTTATGAGTCCTAGCCCGGCTGGCATGGCTCAGTGATTGTGTGTTGACCTCTGAACCAGGAGGTCATAGTTCGATTCCTGGTCATAGTTCGATTCCATGCCAGGGTTGTGGGCTTGATCCCCAGTCGGGGGTGTACAGGGGACAGCCAATTGATGATTCTCTCTCATCATTGATGTTTCTGTCTCTCTCTCTCTCTCCCTCTCCTTTCCTGTCTGAAATCAATAATAAATAATGAAAAATTTAAAAAGTGCTAATCAATGCTAGATAATTAAATAAAGGTGTTATCTTCTAGAAAAATACATAATACTGGAGAAGGCCTGTTAGATGATATTCCTATCCCTCTGAAAGGACATGCAGTCATTCTTTTATCTTATTCCCAAGTTTTGAATATATATTTTAATAATACCGATTTGTTTTCAACATCCCCACTCCTCATTGGTATGTTCAGTTCTTTTCTTCTTCTTCTTCTCTTTGTTCCTGTAAGTCCACCTGTCTCTAACTTCTTTTCCCATCAGCCATTTATTGCCTAATTACATCCTCTGATCTTTTCCCATTTGCTTCCTCTCAAGCCATTATTTGAGTCTGCCTTAGTTTTTATGCTTAAAACTGACTTAAATCTAATTGGCTATGCACAACTAATGGCTTCCTTTTAGTAGTAAAGATAGGTAATATTTGCAATTCCCCTCCCAGTGTCTTGATGCAGTTTAAGGGAAATGAGTCTCAAACAGCCTTCCTCTATACATCTAAATCAAGCGAGCACAGAGTCCTATAAACTCAATGAAATCCTGCTCTGTCCTCCGTCTGCTCCATTATCACTGTGTATGAAAATTTCACTCGAGCAAATGTGCAAAATTCTGTGGTGTACATTTTCTAACCATTTTTCTTTTTAGTACCAAGAATCTCTTAAACCAGAATCTCAGCATCAAGTAGAACTCAAACTTAGGGAGCCATTACTAAGGGTAGAAGGTGTAATTTTGTAGACTTTTAAAAATTCTCTGTTCATATAAGAGGAGGACTATATCTGCTGAATTCTAGCCCACCCTTGTATCTTGAACACCATCATTTTCACCAATGAAAGCCCATATCTAATATCCATTATGCTTATTAACAAGCCATTGAAGCCACCAAAGAAAATTCATTTATAATATTCATTATTCTAACTAACACACTTCTCTGTAGATCAGAGATCAAGCTCACTGAAGCCTTGTAGATGCCATCTCTGGTGTGTGGTCTTCTGAGTAACTGTCAACTAACCTCCCCTGGAGTGTCCTCGTGTTATTGGGGAAGTTTAAGTATCCTTTTCCCCACTGAATGCTGGGAGTGGAGTCCTTACAGTATCTCCAGGAAAAGAATTTTCTAAGACTCATACAGGAGGATGAGTGATTTTTGTGTTGGAAATACATTCTGAGCTTCTAAAGTCCCATTTCCCTTGGTCCAGCCCTAGAAGAAGTGGAGCTGGGCATTCAGTAGAGCAAAAAGCAAAGCCATTGTCCAGCATTTACGTTCCATATTGCAACCGGGTCCAGTTGAGTATCAGGCTGGTTGCAGTTCTTGAGACCCCTTTGGGGAATGTAGGAGAACCAAGAGAGTGTGCTCCCTGCAGCAAGAGTTCTAAGAAAGCCAAGGGCATGAAGAGGAGCGAAGGGTGAGTTCCTTTGTTTGGGGAATTAAGTATCCCAAATTTCGTGCCCTTGCAGTGGCCACACCAATTCTGGCCAATGACCTGTTCCCCGGTGTGACTGACAGGCAAGTACCTTTCCTATGTCACCCCAGTTTTATTGAGCATGTGTCTATTCTCCGCCCCCCCATGTCCCAACCACCACCTGACCACCCGACCACCCAGTGATTTGCAGGTGGAATAGATCAGTGGCTCCCTGGGGAGTGTGAAGCTTCAGCTGCCTGGTGAAGCTGCCCAAACAACATGTCTATAATATTTGGCCTTCCCTTTGCTTCTTTCCTGTTATTAATAATTACATTAATTACAATGATATCACTCAGATATGGAAACTATACCCCCCTCGCTCTCAGAGGTTTCACATTCATTTACATTACACAATGTAGGTTGGAAGTAGTTTAAAATAAAGTAGATTCTGCCAGGCCTGCATGGCTCAGTGGTTGAGCATCGACCTATGAACCAGGAGGTCATAGTTCAATTCCTGGTCAAGGGCACACGCCCGGGTTCAATCCCTAGTGTGCGGCATGCAGGAGGCAGCTGATCAGTGATTCTCTCTCATCATTGGTGTTTCTGTCTCTTCCTCTCCCTTCCTCTCTGAAGTCAATAAAAAACATTGAAAGATAAAATAAAATAATGAAATAGATTCTGCCTCTCACAACCTGGACTTGGCCTGTTTTAAATGGAGGCGGCATAACTTGTCACTGTCTGTGGAAGGCAGGGATGGCATGTACTTGCTGGAGTGGATGGTTCCTGTCTCCAAACTCTGGAAGCTGGGACAATGGCAACAATTCCTTGGGAATATAACAATGCCTTGGGAATATAACAATTCCTTGGGAATGTACTCTGGTCATAGTTGGAAGGCAGCAAGGAAAGCACTCCTGTCGAAACTTCTCCCAGATTGAGACCCCATTGGCCAACGATTGCCATGGCTACTGGCTACTTGGGAAAATATACGGAAGTAAAGTGAAGTGTCCTGATTTATTTTAAAGAAAGAATATCCTTTTGCATTGCTAATTTCTTTTGGGCACTAGTGTCTGTCAGAGCTTCCGGGAAAAACAAAGACCAAAAGCAACTCCAGTTTGAATTCAATTGTAATTGTGTCAGGTTTTATATTATGATAAAATCGTAGGCTCCTTACAGAAAGGTTAAATCCCTAGTTGATTCAAAGTGAATTTAGTTCCTCCAACGATGAGCAAGATGAGACAAAAACATGACCTATTTTCTTCCTCCTCGGAGTCCAAAGTTTTGCTTTAATTGTTTCTTCTCCCCACTATCTTAGGAAGTTTGCTCACAGCCATGAAGGCAGAGGCATGTGCTCGCTGCTTGGGGAGTAGAAAGTAGAAAGATTGTGGCTTCCTCCAGCACAAACGGCCCTGCGTTATTTTAGGCAAAGAGAACAGCCTGCAGTGATTCACTGGGCACTGAATATGGTGTGCGTTGGCCAGAACTTTTACCTATTTATGACAATATAATTTCATTTGCTTTTAGAGATGAACTTTATGCCCCCAGAAACAGGTCCACCAAACAAGATACTTAACCTCTCCTAGCGAACTACACTGCATATAGCCGAGTGGTGGGAGAAATAATTGGGTTGACTTCTATTCTTCTTCCAAGAAATGAATAAGTGGTTGCACAAGCCGTGGAGACGCCCAAATTTTGTGGTTATGAAACTTCTGAATTCATGCAGTTCCATGGTCTTCATGCAAGGACTTCGTTCCTACAATTATAAATACAATTTAAGTGATTCTTTAAGCAAATGTTCTAGTTTTATTTTATTTATTTGTTTTCCCCCCATTGATTTATAGAGAGAAGGGAAGGAAGGGGGGGGCAAGTAGAAAGAGAGAAACATTGACATGAAAGAGACTCATCGGATGGTTGCCACCTGCACACGCCTGGACCAGGGACCAGAATGGAACCTGCATCCCAGGTACATGCCCTTGACTGGGAGTCATATCTGTGACCCTTTAGTACCTGGGCTGACACGCTAACCACTGAACACCAGCCAGGGCTAAATGTTCTAGTTTTAGAATCATTTTTTTTGCCACGTGGGTGGTAAGGTAGACTGTCCTTTTTTGTGTGTGAACTCTTGTCCAGTTTCATCTTACTTTATTCCACTTTTCCTCTTTATATTTTTCCCTGTTGTTTTTTATTTTTAGTGTAATTTTTTGAGATTTTACATGTACAGGTGATTCTAATGCAAATAGAATGAGCCCCATGGATGCCCCTTCCACTCTTATCAGATCACGTCTCTCCCCCAGACTTGCTGATTTCATTCCTTTGCCTTTCCTGTTCCAGAAAGAGTCATTATCATAAATGTGATTTTTAAAAAATCTCATGCATGCTTTTATATTTTTAATACATAATTTTACATTCATAGTGATCAATAGCTTTATTATACAGGATTTTGCATTTTACAACTTCTGCATAGTTTTCTTTTGTATGATTTTGCCATAATTTATTTATCCATTTTCTTAGAAGGATTTCAGTTTTTCACCATTACAAACAATGAGGCCAACAACATTCTTTTCCATGTTTCCATGTATAAGGGTTCTCCAGAGGGTTAGACTACAATGGAATTGCTAAATTTTTGGATATAA
>PVJC01004891.1:32653-48028 GCA_004026665.1 Murina feae
CTCCGGTCATCACCACACTGTTGTCTGTGTCTCGGTTATGCATACATGTTCTTTGGCTAATACCTTCACCTTCTTTCTTCCAGTCCCCCTTCGTCCCTCCCCTCTGACAGCTGTCAGTCTGGTCCATGTATCCCTGCCTCTGTTTCTATTTTGTTTGTCCATTTATTTTGTTCATTGGATTCCACATATAACTGAGATCACATGGTATTTGTCTTTCTCCGACTGGCTTATTTCACTTAGCATATAGATCCTTTTATTTTACCAGGTCATGAAAATGTCACCTTCTTCCTCATCCTCTGATTCCTTTGTCTATGCCAGCATGTTTCCTGGGTTGCCCTAAATTATCTGAGCACTGGTCTAATCCATGCTAATCCAAATGCAAGGTTTGCACTTCTTGATATTTTTAGAATGTATTGAATTAGTGAGCAAGATAGAGTTTATAGTAGTGACAAAGGAGTTCACTCTACTCCACATTAGGTAAATAAACTGCTCCTGTAAACTACTTCTAACCTCTCTTTTCATTAAATCTTAACCTTACCAACACTATCTCTATCAGAACCAGCAGGGTTGTTTTTTTTTTTTTTCTCCCTTTTGGGAGCAAAAATAACTCATCACTTTGCTTCATGAAAAACTTCACCTGTTTTGCCCTGGCTGGTGTGGCTCAGCTGGTTGGAGTATCATCTACACATCAAAAGGTCTCAGGTTCCACTTCCAGTCAGGGCATATGCCCAGGTCGCAGGTTCCTTTTCTGATTGGGGCGTGTGTGAGAGGCAAGCGATCGTTATTTCACCCTGAGGTTGATGTTTCCCTCTCTCTCTCCCTTTTCTTTCCTCTCTCTCTAAAATTAATTTGCTTGTCTGAAGCAACAGGCAATCCTTTAGAAAAAAAACAAAAACTTCACCTGTTTTGCTACAAAAGATGGGTAATAGTTAACTTTTAAATTAACAAACAATGAGAAAGGTGTCATCTCAATTACAGTGGTTCGCTCACTTAAAGAAATGCTCACAATCATTTATTAACTTATTTAAGTCATATATATTAAGCATCAGCTAAGTGTTGAGCATTAAACAAGACACTGAGTGAACGAAACAATGTCCCAGGTAGAAAAGATCCAGGAGGGAGATCTGGGAAGGCTTCTCAGAGGAGGTGACAGTTAAAGTAAGATGGGAAGAATAAGGAAGTCGCCATTTAAGGTTGGTGGCGGGGGGCGAGGGGGGGTCGTATTTAACAGGAGAAGAAATGACAAATGCAAAAGCCAAATGCAATGAAAAAGAGCTTGGCATGTAGGATGAACTAAAAGGATGGCAACTATGGCTAACAGGAAATGTTGAAGGAGGAAAATAATATGGACTATGTGTGAAGAGCAATAGGGGTGAAATTATTTAGTGTATTAGGCCTTTAGAGGCCAGTGACTTTATTTATGTTTTTAAAATATAGTGCTGACTGTATGAAGTAGATAGATTGGCAATCCATTAGAGTAGAAGAAGGAAACCAATTAGGAAGCTATCGCTGGGGTCCAGGTGAGATGCAAGCATGACCAAGATTGGTTTTGTAAAAGAACAGATGTAAAGAAATACATCTTTGAGAAAGAAATGACAGATTTTCTAGAGATAAACAGAGTAAGGAAGACAATGTAATAAAAATGTAATCAGAGATAGTTCCCTGAATTGTGATGATTACAAATGGGACATCAACTGAGATGGTGAACTACCCAGGAAGGTTATGGTAGGACAGGAAGGGTGGCAGTCAAGTCTTGTCTTATACACGTCACTTTTAGGTGCCTGTATGACATCCATATGGAGACTGAGTAGTCAGTGGGATCTATAACTCAGAGAAGATGTAAATTTGGGAATATCACTTGGTAGAAAAGGATTTTTCCAATTCATGATGGAGAGTTAGATATACAGATAGGAAAGAGGAATAAAGGCAGATCTCACTTTAGTTCCAGCTTAAATTTTAGATTTCAGTGACTACCAGCCATGGCCTTGAATTTCTATGAATAGACAGGAAGCATGGACAGAGGATATCAAAGGAAGCCCAGAAAAAGTCAAAATATGACAATTGTTCATTTGGTCCCATTTATAACTCATTGCTCCTCTAAGAGTCTGTTGATTTTTAGAATTTTCAGACTCAAGAGTTAGAAAGTGCTGCACCAGTGTGCTTCAAAGCAACCAGGTTGATTGGACACTTCAAAGGAAAAATTGAATTATGTTATTGGAGATTTGTTGAGAGATTGGTATTGTAAAATGTGTTGATCACTAGGCAGCAAAGCTGACATGCCGGTGTTCAAGCAATATTAACAGTTTCAAAATTTCTACTTGGGTTTCTGTTAATATTTTCAAAGTAGATTTGTTGATTAATTCTATATCATTGACAAGGAATTTTGGACTTGAGTAAATTGTGTTTCTTTTTCTTATTGCAGGTAAATGACGAGCAGTTGACATTCATTGGCTGAATCTATTGTGTAACTATGGATAGATCTATTTTGCACCTTATACTTTGTGTTTATTTTCAGTGCTTAATCCACTTGTATTTACCTTTAGCTGCAGAAAAAAATTCTGGGCCCAGTTGTCCAGTCTTACTGATGACAAGTATACCTAGTCTGAAAATATTAGGTGTCTAGTATGAACCAACTGCTCTTGTACCTATGAAAGTTACCAGAAAACTAGGTCATCATTTTTGAATTCAAGAACTTGCAGTCTGAAAAAGAAACCAGCTTATAATCACCTACATACATTACAAGGTCCAATGGAAAAATGGTTAAAATAGATTAAAAAAATGCTAAGTCATTTCCAGGTAACAATGACCACATGACATGGGTTTACAAATATCCCTAATGGGATACATGAAACTAGGAAAAAACTAGCAAGTAAACAAAAATAGATCACCCATAGAAAAAAAAATAAGAAATGGAAATAATTGAATGCCCTAAATTTCTTCCAAGTGACAGCCAAGAAAAGAACTAAAGGATTATAGTGTGGCATGACATAACTCTGAACCATAGCTCTAAAACTTAAAAGCAATATTGGTGAGTATATTATTCAGAGTAGGCTAAATGTTGAAACATGAAATGTTAAAACCTCAGTGTTTAACATGCTACAAGTTTCCTTTTCCCTCATTATATAACAAGATAGTTATATCTTGTGAGATAGCTTCCAGGCTCTTTCCATCTACGGATTCTTCCTCCTAGATCATAAAAGTTCTCTCCATTAAGAGGAAGGACTAACAAATGAGAAGTTCTTATGGAATAAGCTTGGAAGTGGCCAACTTCTCTTGGCCAGAAGACCTTTGTGACATGGCAACTGCAAGGGAGGCTGGGAAATGTAGTCAACATGTGTGCCCAGGAAGAAAGGGAAAGGGTTTGGTGAATACAGTAGCCTCTGCCACAGAGTCTACACAATTCCTAACATTGCCATTAATCATCCCAAACTGGAGAAAAGTGAAACAAGGAATTTTTTTTTCACTCTTCTCTTTTTAAAAATATATATTTTATTGATTTTTTTACAGAGAGGAAAGGAAAGAGATAGGGAGTTAGAAACATTGATCAGCTGCCTCCTGCACACCTCCCACTGGGGATGTGCCCGTAACCAAGGTACATGCCCCTGACTGGAAATGAACTTGAAACCTTTCAGTCCACAGGCCAATGCTCTATCCACTGAGCCAAACCTGCTAGGGCACTCTCCTCTCTTTTAATGAGGGATAGTGAAATAGCTAAATGAGAATGAAGAGTGCCAGGGCTCCCCCTTAATGTGGTAACACTCAGAATGGCTCCCAGGGTGAGAGGATACACCATCAATGGATTCTTTCTTTAATGAAACTAGGAAAAACTAGCAAGTAAACAAAAAGTGTATCACCAATAGGAAAAAATAAGAAATGAAAGTAATAGAATACCCTAAATGTTCCCAAGTGACAACCAAGAAAAGGACTAATGGATTATAGTGTGACATGACATATCTCTGACATATCTCTGTTACATTGGTGTCGTAAACTTTGGTTTAATATGAACATTAGAGAACCCAGATCTTCCAATGAGTGCTCACCATCTCAGCTAAGCTTTCTTCTCCTTTTCGTTCAGCCATTCCACTCAAGTTACTGGATCCACCATAACAAAAATAAACACAAGAACAATGTGCTAGGACCTGGGATGCCCAGGCCTTATTTGTTGTTTAGAAAGATACAAATAGGAAAGGAACTTAAGGGGGATTCACTCACTCACCCTGTAGTGATCAAATAGAAATTCCAGACAAGTGTCTCATGAAAACTGAGATGCAAGAAGAAAGCCACATGGCAGCTGTAGAACACACTGCAGGGAAGGAAAACATAAGGGGAAAGGCAAACAGATAGTCTAGAAGAACACTATAACTCGGGGACTGAAAGAAAATCTCATGAATATGCTTTATTTTATTGAAGAACATAATAGGATTGAAAATTTAGTTCAGCAAAAAAGAGCTAAAAGATGAAAACACAAGGTAACAGGATGTGGCTGCCAAGCAAGGGCTTCTGGGTGATGACAATCCCACTGCCAGTTCCCAAGGCACAGGACAGAGCAGAGGATGGCAAAGACTGGATATGAGAGGGCAGACAGATAAGAATCAACATCCTAAACTGCGCATGGACGGAACGCTGTGTTTCCTAAAACTCAAGGACAGCAGTAAAAGTAGGCTGCCAGTGCTAAGCAGAACCATGGTTTGGGACTCCCCCAGACTCTCACATTTCTTGTGTCTGCTATGATGTTGTAAAGTTTCTTTCCACTCTCTCTGCAGTCTTCACAGGTTCTCAGTCCACATGGAAGAATATGTTTTAGTTCTACTTCCAGCAACAAATAGACTCACTCACTGGCTCTCAGTCACAACCCCAAATTTGCAGGAGAAAACTGTGATAGACCCAGCTTATGTGATGTCCAATCACCTTGGTCCTATTGCCTATAGAAGAGGCATGCAGCAATAATAGTTAATAAATTCTGAGTACGACCTGGATATCAGACACTGTGGTGCCAAATGCTTTATATGGGGCATCTCATTCAATCTTCAAATAGGAGAGATAGTGCTATCATTATTTTATTATTTTTTCATTGGAAGTTTTAAAAATTCTCCAACTGAAGATATACTTAATGATTTTAGGAAGAGATTAAGGAAGAGAGAGAGAGAGAGAGAGAGGGAGAGAACATCAATTGGTTGCCTTCCATATGTGCTGTATGTACTCTGATCAGGGGTCAAACCCTAATACTATGTATGTGCCCTGACCACAATCTTTCAGTTTATGGGACAATGCTCCAACCAACTGAGCCACACCGGCCAGGGCAGTACAATCATTATTTTAAATGGATTACATTGAGGCTCTGAACATTTAAATTGCTTGCCCATGTCACACATGTTTCAGAGCCAAGTTTCAAATCCAGGTGGCCAGCTCCAAATCTCTCCTCAGCCTTTATGCTGTTTATCACTAGTTACCAAGGAAGAGAAGATGATGGTCTATGGAATGGACAGATCCCCTAAAATATAAACATAATTTTCTAAAAATGTCTTTGAGATAATGTCTCAAAAGTAGACTTATGGAATCATTGGCCATACTGTCCGGTGGCTTTCCTGAAAAGTTGCCATGATGTATATCCCCTGGGAAATGTATGGAAGTTCTCAACCTGGCTGGTGTGGCTCAGTTGGTAGAGCATTGTCCCAGCCACTGAAAGGTTTAATTCCTGGTCAGGGCACATGCCTGGGCTGTGGGTAGAGCCCCAATCCAATCGGGAGGTGGGGAGTGCAAGAGGCAGTCTATGGATGTCTCTCTCTCACATCAGTGTTTCTCTCTCTTCCTTCCTCTTTCTCAAATTAATAAAAACACTTCCTTTTTTTAAAAAAAGCAAGTTCTTCTCCATCACATTACTGCCAACATTGAGTACTAAAAGCTTATTTTATCTTTGCTGCTTGAGTAGGGAGATAGGTTAGGAAGAATTATTCTAAGTGGGGGTTGGGGAAACCTTCACAGTGGAGGTCAATTGAGGGCACAGCAATAGCAAAACAGAAAGTCCTGAAGTCCATAGGCTATTTGGAGAAGGTAGGGCAGTTTGAGTGGCTTAAAAATAGTGTCGAGAGTTATATTTAGGAATCATTCCAGAGAACAATGAAAGCCAGAGTGAAAGACGATGACTTTGTTAAAAAACATTTTAGACATGAGAGGCGATATTATTCTAAAAGAAAGTAGCCCCTTAATAAACTTTGTGTGAGATACTTGCCTACGGGGCTGTGATACTAACACACACATTCAGGTACAAGTACATTCTTTCTTTCACCACCCTTCCCCTCCATACAATCCTTTTCATGCACACACCCACTTTGTTTAAAAAGTGATGATGGGGTTCATCTCAGATTGTTTGTATTAGGGTAAAATAAATTCGCTAATGGATGACAGGTGTGAGGGCTTTTTGGTTTTGAAATGCATCGACTAGAGACATTTGCATTCCATGAGATATCTATGCTAATATAACATTCACACTCAGAGGAGAAGTTTAAATTGCAAATTGTGGAAAGCTTGAAGTCAGTAAATAATATTTTGGGGAGAAGGGTGGTGGTGCCAAGGCAATTTCAGTGAAGAAGTTTGCATGGAAGGAACGCGTCTGCTAGGTGTGAACTTCCCTGGAATTGCAATCACCTGCCACTGGCAGTGACTTCCGATCCTCTCTGACAGTGCATTGCAAACTGCAGCTTGCATTGGAATCACCTGAAAGGCTTGTAAAACTAAACTCTAGGTCCTGCCCCTCCCAGAGTTCCCCACTCAAAAAGGTTGGAGGGCGGCTGGGAACTTGCATTTGGAAGTTACTGGATGAGGGGGATTCCTCTCCTACCGAGCGCACGTTGAGAATCTTTGCCCTAAGAAAATCCAACTACTATATTTGCTCATCAAAATGGCTGGAAGAGAAGAACTAACTAATCATAATTGAAGGTTCCACCTGGTTAAGTCAGGATAATGTTTCTCCAAAGCTTTGAAAGGTTCCTTTATGTCTTGGAAGAACCTGGCGGCAGGAGGAAGCAAGACCAGAAGGTAGGTACACTCTCGGGAACCAGCCCCGACCCCTAAGTGCTCCCTCCTCCTCTGAGCTGCCAGTTTGGAGGAGAGAAATGGGAAATCTCCAGGGCTGCGGCCACTGCTGACAGAGCTCTTATTGCCAGTGTTCCCTGGGGCGGCAGAGCCAGCCAGCCACTCACCCTGGGTGATGATGTCTGCTCGCTCTGCTCCATCACACCTGGCTGGAGGGATCAGATAAGCTCCAGGGGACGGGGCCCTAGGAACAGCACAGACTTGACAGGTGAACAAAGGCTGTCTTGTTTCCTGGGCTGGGGCCGGCTGCCAGGATGGTGGATTTCTGTCAGTCAGCTGGCTGCTACACCTCTTTGCTTCTCTGTTTTCCCGTAAGAAGAACCCATTAGTGATTTTCAAAGCTGTTCCCCAGCACGTGGGGCTTTCATGTGCGACAAGTGGAGTTAGCGTTGGGGAGGCATCTGTCTACTTTGGCAGGAAGCCACCTGTGGGAGTGCGGCCCGTGAGGGCAGCCAAGGTGCTCACGGAGCCTGCCTGGGTGGTTTTATGGGGATTCCCAAGCAGTGCTCTTCCAGGGTCCTGTGGGCTGAGTGTGTCCCTGAGGCGGGCCCAGCAGCACCTTTATGCCCAGGCCCTCCAGGCAGGCCGCTCGCCTGCAGTTGTTATCCTGTCTGATGCTCCTTTTCTTGGGACCCCCGTGATTTTACTCACGCTGGGAGCTGGGATCGCTGCTCCGTCTTCGGGACGAACTCACTGTGTCATCCTCGAGCAGGAGAACCTTTAAGATCAATGTGACCGTGTTCTTTGTGCCCAGGCGATTTTCAGTCAGTCCTGCTCATTTTGGATCAGCCAAGTGGGTTAACTTCAGCATCCGACTTTTTCTCTCCCCGCTGTGGTTTGTTGGGTGAGTGAGGATGGGGAGCTGTGGGAAGCGGTGGTGGGGGGCGGGGGGGGGGAGGTCACTTCCTCTCTGGATATGATTTATTGGCAAATCAAAAACTTTGGAAAAGGGAGTTTTTAAAAATAAAATGAAATTACTGTTGCTTGCAGGTCTAGAGAATGTTCTGAAGAACATTCTCTTTAGAAGGGATAGAGGGCTGGGTGATAAGTCCTTTCTGTGGTGCAGGTTTGACAAATGACCCCGGGGACTCACTCTGAGTTATCTGGACAAACAACCAGACAGAGGTCTGTCTGCTTCCAGAAGTGTGCCCCTCCCAAGCTTGGCTTCCTCCAGGATTGTGCCTTCTCCCTGTCATGAGAACTCTAACTTCTGGAGGCCTCCAGGTGCTGGGGAAAGGTTGCTCCCGGATACCTGGGAATAGCTGACACCCAAATCTGGACTCATTGTACCAAAATTGTCTGCTTATTCCCGATAGACAGGGTTACTCTTATGCTTGCTCTATGACAAGATTTCTCAACCTTGACATTATTGACATTTTGGCCCAGATAATTCTCTCTTGCAGAGGCCTTCCTGAGCATTGTAGGCTATTTGCAGCATCCCTGGCCTTAACCAATTAGGTATCCATAGCAACCCTCATCCCTAGTTGTGACAACCCAAAATATTGCCAGATATTATCAACTGTCCCCAGGGGCTCCAAATGGTCCCTAGTTTAGAACCACTGATATATTGATATAAGGAGGGGGAGACAGCACGGTGGGAAATCCTCCACTGGAATAAAATTCCATTACTGCATGATCAGGCCATTGCTCTGGACCCAGCTCACCCCGCCTTAGGGAGAGTAGAAGGATGGGGACTTGTGCTTTCTCTCGCTGACCACAGACCTTAGTTCTGGTGTTTCAAAAGCAGAGCCCAAAATGTGAGTTCAGGTTGTTTATTTGGGAGAACAAGGGGAGCCTGGGACAGAGGAAAGCTCATGGGACGGATGGTGATGAGTAAATTACTGCTATGGATAAATGAGGCTCAGTGTCTCTGGGACCTTCTGGAAAACAATGTGGAAGGCACTTTTGCAATATCCCTTCAGCGAATGAGAACTGGACATTTATCCACTCATCCCCCCTACACCCCCCAATTGGTAGAAGCTGTCCCGAGGCCATTGATTTTTTTGCACTTTCTGATTGTACCTACTTGCTGCCTAGCCGGCTCCGGTGCTTCTGGGAGAAAGCTCCCGGGCAGCGTTGAAGATTGGTGATAGGTGCTTAAGGTAGGAAGCTCTCCCCATGCTAGACACTGTTTACTGTAGCTATAAGTGAACACGGGGTGGGCTAGGTTGGGACCTTAACAGCATCTTTTGTATCCTGTCTTTGTGAGTTTCTTCTTTCCTCAATAAAGTCTGGTTCTCAAATCCTGGTTCATGATGAGTAGGATGCACCAAGGGACCCAAACTTGCGGGACATCCTCTGACTGCCATTCCGTGGGCTGAGGAGACAGTTTCCTGAGTAGACCCTGGTTAAAGGTACCAAAAACACAAGTAGAAGTTGGGGAGAAGAGAAGCTTAGCATTTTCTGAAAGTAACAGGATGTCTGAAGGTTTGTTCTGCTGATGGCCCTGAAGGTGTTAAAAGGAGATGTTAACTGCCTTTACAGCATTTTGTGACTTGTCAGGGACATGCATGTGTTAAAAGAGCAAGTGGCTCATCCCTGGCACTTAGGATGCGGGCAGCATGCTTACTAGATACTCTGATTTCCAGCTAGTCTGATGAGAGATGAGAATTGGTTATTGCTGTCTTCTGTGAATAAGGATATTGAGATGCAGTGTGGTGGGTCTATAGGGATTTCAAAGACCTTCCGTGGTGTTATGCGAGGCCACAATAGCCCAGCATTATTGCTCTTGCTTATGGGCGGACAGGTTTGAATGCCAAGCTGGGGTTTTTGGATTAGATGTGACAAGCCACAGGAAGCTTCCCAGGCTTGCCTAGTAAGGAAGCGACATGATGAAAATGGTGTTGGAGGGCTTCATTCAGCTGCTGGAGGACAATTATTTCTAGCCACAGAAAGGGTTGAAGTAAGGAGCGAGTGGAGTAGGAGAGACCAGCCAAGAAGCTGTTACAATAATACAAGGATAAGACGGTGAAGATTGTAGAGTCCAATCTGAGTCCTGATAAGAAATTTCAATCTTCTAGCAGCCCTTCCTATATCTAAAAATAGTGAGGCAGTATCTGAGTGTCCTGATATTAATGTAGACAGTGCTCTCTGAGATGTGGAATCATCTAATGTTGTAGCTGGAAAGAACTAGGGTCATGGACTCAAGTGGTGGCTAATTTAGATGTCCACAGAGCCAAGGCAGGTAGAATGTGAAGCAGATATGATTTTCATTCATGTAACTATGTGTGTGGGTGTGGTGTGTTGGGTACTGTGTAATGGTGTGCTGGAACTATGAGAGTGTGTGCTTGTGCCACAGTATGCTTGTACCAGCTCATGAGATCCATTGGTCACATTTTTAGGGCATTGTAAGTTGGTTGATGTCCCAGTGGTAGCTTGGTATCAACCATGGCATAAGTATTGATACCATCAAAACTGGTAAACACTGCAAATCAGGGCTCTGTCTCTCCCAAGAGCTGGCTGATGAACGTTTACCAGAGGCACACCACTGGCCTCATGACAAACTAGAGCATATGTGCCCAGGCTAAAGTGGATAGCTGCTACTCAACTTCAGCCTCTGTGGCCTCAATGGCCTGGTGAAAGCATTATTTCCAGATGTTCTAATTTTTTAAGAGTCAAACACCTTCCTTTTGCATGAGGTCATGCAGACCTCAATGGATGTGGCATTTTTGAGGAAAACCAGGGATGACAGCATAGACAGACTGAGGGGATATAACAGTCAAACTGTATATTATTATTATTTTGAAATATATTTTTATTGATTTCAGAGAGGAAGCGAGAGGGAGAGAGGAATAGAAATATCAATGATGAGAGAGAATCATTGATTGGCTGCCTCTGCATGGCCCCTACTGGGGATTGAGCCCACAACCTGGGCATGTGCCCTGACTGGGAATCAAACCATGACCTCCCGGTTCATAGGTTGATGCTCAAACGCTGAGCCACACTGGCTGGGTCAAACTGTATGTTATTAAATACAGTTATCCACTCTCTTTTCATTGTTTTAAGAGAATTGAACAAATCACACTCTACAAATAGGACTAAACTAAGAGTCCATGGTATTCTTTTTCAGCCTAACCATGTAACATTTCTTTCATGTTATTATTGATTAGGTGTGCATAGCCAAAGAAATGATGAGAAGCAATCAGTGAGTAGCGAGTAACTGAGGGGTTATCTTCTACTTCAAATATTCTGTTACTTTCACTAAAGAGCAGATATAAGCAAAATTAGAGACTTTGATTCTTGGATGGTTCATCACATTTCTTGAATTTCTGCTATATCCATGGAAACAAAGGGGCAATTTCTGTGATCCTCTTCATTTAAATCTTGGGATACAATTTTGCATGGCTGACATGGATGGCTTACAATGCCTCAATACTATATCTATTGATTGTGGTCTGTTATATCCACTTTTTCTAATATTCAGAATATCATGTCATTCTAGGCAACTCACAGGCAAATGGGGAAGGATCCTAAATTTAGCTAATTTCATATGAAAGGACTTAAAGTACACTTCAGCAGCTGCATATATGCTGAATAGCAAAAGAAAGCTCTCCTAATTGGCTGTTGTGTGTGTGTGGAAGGTCTTGGGGAAAAATAACAATTAAGTTAAAAGCTACCTTTGCATCATAAATCTAAGTACCTTGAAAAAGATGACTTATTTTAAGTTAATTACAAAGACTTTGTGTGTGATACAGAATTTTAAAAGACTTTCTCTACATGGATTGTAATATAAGGCATAGTTAAATTCTCTTTCCTTGGGAACTGTAATTAAGGTGCGTGTGTTCTATAACCTTGTCAGATCTCTGTCCTGGCTTGGTCTTAAAATAAGTTTTATGGCCTTCTTGACCTTCATTTACCTTAGAAATAGATGCAAGTGAAATCTCTCTTCCTCAAAGTGAAATACAAATGATCTGTTACATTTTGAAATACTGCAGAGGTACTTAGCTGATGACTTGGGATTTAGTACTTGTTCTTTTGTGGTTGCTAGCTCATTAACCACTGATCGTGCCATCTTCAATTGCTCTTTATCTTTACATTCTTAGAAGTTCTGTGCTTTCCAAAATCAGGTTAATGCTGGAGGCCATCAGAAAGGGAGCTGTTTTATTGACTGGAAACAGTGACCAGAGCTAGACTATTTATGGATCAGATGAAGTCAAGCTTTAAAGGAAGGCTTCAAGGTCTTCCTTGGGTCTCTTCTCTTCTGAGCACATAGGGCCAATGCACTTCATAGACCTTTTGTGGCAAGTCAAGGCCCTATGAGCAGTTCTACCCAGTAACTTGTGAACAGAAGCAACATGTGCTACTTCTGGACTGGGGCACTTAACTGCTGAGGCTAGAGTCTCTGGAACATTCTCTCTTCCTCAGGTTTGGTGGTTACTGACAGGCACCATTCAGATGGGTAGCTGTCTATCTGCCAGGCTTTTGTGTGAATTACTGTGGCGGCAGAGAGCCTCCCCCTCTGGTGACTCACAATGGATATGTAGTATAAACAAGAAGTGAATTGTTTTTGTGTGGAGCCACTGAGGTTTGGGGGTTATTTGTTACTGCAACATAACCTATCCTGTCCTGACTGACATGCACATACACACAGGAGGCCTGTGATTCTGAGAAAAGTGACTCAACACGGAAGAAAGTGGCTTCTACCAACATGCTTTGTTGTTTTTGTAATCATCTGATGATTGAGGTATGTCAGCTCAGGGAGACCATCAATCATGCAGAAAGTGTATAGCCAGTTTTGATGATCAACACCATCACCCTCATTATCACCATCCTTTCCTCTTTCATTTTTTTTCAAATTGACATTTGAACTAAGATATTAGGGGTGAGAAGAGGCCGGTATGGTTGTGTTTGGATTGGGGTAAGGTTTTCAAGTTAGACTAGCAAGGGCAAGCCCCAGAGGTAAGAAAGAGCTTGATATGTGAATATCTATGAGAACGTGAGAAGTTTAATGTAACAGATGCCGTAGGTGTCGCCCCCCATGTCCCATTTCTATGCACAGTGTACTCAGTGAGTGGACATACAGCTATGAGCAGCCACCTTCTCTGAGCATTGCTCTCCCCCATTGGGAGGCACCAAGGATAGAAGATTATAACCCCCTTTGTTGCCCACCAAGGACGGCAGCCAACAGTCGATTACTGGCTGACTTGGGGAACAAATTTCTAGCCCCTTTGCTTCCAGACAAGATATTTCTATTTTGTAATTTATGTTCCAGAGCTTCTCCTTACCCCCTATTAGGCTAAAGCTGGACTCTACCTGAAATCTCATCTTGATTAACCCTTTCTCTTTTCCATCCTGCTTCACATATCTCTTTGACAAATCTAGGTCCCTGTCTAAGGCTCTGTGTCTTGGGAACTCAACAGAGGACAAGTCTCAAGGTAGGAAAGGTCCTATGGGCAGAATACTAGTGTGTCAGGAAGCACTGCATGGTATTAACTCCTCTTGGAAGTTACTTACAACTAATAGAGAAATAAGTCCTCCTGAAGGCCTATAATAGGGAAATTTGTTTAACCTTAGATAACCTATGCTACTTGGAAGTTAGGTTCAGGAATCTCAGCATTAGACCCTACTTTACAGATATTAGTTGTGTAATCGTGGGCAAAGTGCCAATCCTGCTTTGCCTCCCTCTCCTCGAAGTAAAATGGAACTCTATCCATTGCTGATGGAAAGGTAAAATGATTTAGCCCCTTTGGAAAATAGTGTGATAGTTTCTTATAAAGATGAACCTATCTTATATATCACTAATTCACCTAGGTTTCTACGCTTAAAGATAATTAACAACATACGTTCACACAAAGGCATATACACAAGTGGTCATAGCACTGTTATTTATTATAGCACAAAAAAAACAGAGACAACCAAAATATCTGCCAACTGTGGTGAAACTGTATATCAGCAATAAAAAGGAAAGAACTACTGATACTTACTATAGTATGGATCACAAAAGCATTAGGCTCTGTGAAAGAAGACAGGCATAGGAGACTAGTAGTGAATGATCCCGATTGTATGAAATTTCCAGCTCAGGGGTTGTTTGGACCTTATGGTGGTGTTGGGGGTTGATTGAAAAGGGGCATGAAGGAACCTTTGGGAGTGATGGAAATGTTCTCACATTGAATTGTGGAGGTGAGTGTAGAACTGTATACATTTACTAAACATCATTTGAACTGTGCATATACAATAGTTAAATTTTATGGTATGTATGCTATATCTCATTACAGCTGCTATAAAGAAACCTTTTGAGAATGTGTGTGTGTGAGTGTGTGTGTGAGAGAGTGTGTCTATTTTCTTACTCTGACATCCCTTAAATTATTATTTTGTAGATATCAAAATATATTAATAAATGAAAAGACAAGTTCTATATGATAGTAAAACATGGGAGGCTGTAGTAATTACCTCCTGGGGTGCTGTGAGAATTACATGAGATAAACACATAGTTTAATACATGTTAGCTATCATTATTATTTTTGTTGTAATTGAATCAGAATTTTCCCATTTATTTTTAAGAGCAAAACATTTTCTTGGAGTACTTGATAATGGGATACTTTGGGATCCATTATATAAGACATTTTGTCATTGGCTTTTTTATAAAAAACCTCTTTAATTTTTTTGCTTTTTCTTATAACTTGACTAGGCCATATTTAATTTGAGAAAAGCTCTTTTGTTCCCTGTGTACAGTCACCTTGCTAAACCTGGTAACTTCTCAGAATTTCAGATGCTATGAAATGTTAACTTGTGGGTTCCAGCAAGGACACAGACTTCTACAGCAGGCATTACATTCTGATAAAATTCATATTATTTTTGAGAAATTGAAAACTATGCGTTGGGCCAAATATCTCTGCAAAACCAATACACATGTTCCCTCTATATCTTTTTGACATTAGACACACAGAAAATCCTACCTAGATGACCTTGTGTTTTGAAAGGCAAATACATCGGCTGGTGTGCTGTTTTTGGCTCAGCCAGAAATGATTGTGAATTTTGTCCCCAGAAAGGCAGATTACCAAAGTACATTAGCGTTTTGGGCATGTGCAGTATAGACCAATTTGGCCCAATTTAAGCCGTCAGAGCAAGATTGCACCCAAACAGAAGGGCTTTGTAGAAATGAATTGACAACTCCAGTAGTTTGAAATCAATGCATGCTGGGCAATCAGACTCCCTTATCGTTCCCCAAAATGACCTGCTTAAAGAAAATTGAAGCACTGTTATAGCTGAGATAGCTGTGCAATCCACATGCTCAAAGTGGTGATCACCTTCAAATTTAAGCACTTAATTTAAGAGCTCCAATAA
>PVJC01004891.1:48128-61730 GCA_004026665.1 Murina feae
CCTCCCCTCCCCAAGCCTCCTCTTTCATCTTTCCTTTGGATTGAAAAACCTTACGGATTTGTCAGGAGCTCAAAATAAGTCCATCATTTTAAGTATGGAACCCCTGGTGGAGCCACACTTGTCAGGAGACTGTCTCCAAAGCAGGGAGAATGGCCCGTGGAGTCAAAGGAAGGGGGACAGCTTGTGTTCAGGGGTGTCAGGGTAGTGGAAGGTAGGGGGTGTGACCTGGGTGGCTCAGAGAACCAGAGGCTGTGTCTGGAAATGCCTCTGTGTCCAGCTGCCTCTCCTCTCCTTGAACCCCCGCTGCATGTTGAGGCCCACCCCCTGCCTCCATTCTGCTCACTAGGCCCCACCCTCTTTCCTTGTCGTCTTCCTCCTTTTATCTCTTTCTCTTCTTGCCCTGGTAAGATGTTTCTCTGCACTGTCTCCTAGGATCGCAATTGCTCATTATAGCTCAGCCCTGGTCCCTCCCTCTCCCACCCTCTCCACTTTATCTCTACCTACCCATCCTCACAATGTTCTTCTACTTCATAATAGCATCCAATTTCTTTTTACCTGAAATTGGAATCATAGTCAACAGCCTCCTAAAAACTCTTAAATTTTTATTCAGTTTATTGGGGTGATACTGCTTAACAAAATTATATAAGGTTCAGGTGCACAATTCTACACATGATTTGTATACTGTATTGTGTGTTCACCACCCCAAGTCAAGTCTCTGTCCATCATCGTTTATCCCCCCATATGGCCTCTTCCACCTCCCTCCATACCCCGTCCCCCAGCAATCACTACACCGGTGTGTGTCCATGAGTTTTTTCTTTTTTGCTCAGTTTCTCCAATCCCCCAGCCCTGCCTTTCCCGACAGCTGTCAGCCTGCTGGGTCTGTCTCTATTTTGCTTGTTAGTTCATTTTGTTCATTAGATTCCATATATGAGTGAAATCATATGGTACTGGTGTCTTTCTCTGACTTGCTTATTTCACTTAGCATAATGTTCTCCAGGTCCATCCATGCTGTCTCAAAGAGTAAGATTTCCTTCTTTTTTTCTATGACTGAGAGGTATTCCCTTAGGTAGAGTTTTACAAATCCAAAGGCTTTTAAAACTCAGTTTCATTTTGCTATATTTACATATAATAAACTACACTTATTTTAGTTATACAGTTTTCTTTTTTGACAAATGTGTGCAGCTGTGTAACCACCACCATCATTGAAATGTGGATGGAGTATTTGTCATACCAAAGTGCTCCTTCATGCCCCTTTGTGGTCAGTTCCTCCAATCCTGGCCTTAGGAAACCACCAACCACTTTCTGTCACTGCAGATTAATTGTGCTGATTCTTCACCAATGAAATAGCAAAAATACCATTCACCTGAGCTGTTGTCTTGAGATTGATTGGGACTCAGTGGGTATTTCCTAGGAAACTCAAGAATGAAGGAGAGAAGTTCCTATGCCCTAAAATAGCCTCTTCTAAGGCCTTTAAAATGTTATTTTTCTTCTTTTACTCCATTTATAACTATGTTTGCTGTAACTTAAAAGTTACATTTGAAAGTATTTACCATCCAGTAAAAATAATGCTGCTGGACAAGATGCTATCTTTACTCTGTGATTTCCAGCAGGTCCTAACATACTGAGTTTCTCCCCAGAGCAAGGAGCTCTGTTGACTTGGGAAGCCATCGACAATGTCCCTCTTAGCCTGTTCTGCCACAGAGCTGTCACTCAGGATCCTGAAACTCTTATTCAGTTCAGTCATGAATGAAGTCTAGTCTAGCAATGTGGGAGGTCCCATAGCTTGAGAAAGCTCTCCCTGGGCAGAAAGGACAGAAGGCAGGGAGAAACCTCATCTGCAAGCCTTGCATGTCTAGGGATTACCTCTGCATGTGGGATTCTTGACTTGGAATTTCTAGAGCCTATAAATGGAATTGTTATTATGGTTATTAAAATCAGGCCACCTTTATTACACTCCTCATATGTACTAGGCGGTGTTCTGGGTGCACAATTCATTTTTGTATTTAATTTACAAAAAATATTCCGCACAGTAGTGACTAATATCTTCATTTTGATGTTGAAGAGACCGAGACACTCCGAGGTAGTTAAGCAAGTTAAACGTGAACGAGGTGCCAGAGCAAGTAGGTGGTAAAATTTGGAACCACAGTCAGGTAGCTTTCCAGACTTACCCATTAGCAGCATCTCTGACTCGCAAAACATCTAGCACTTAAAAGGCACAAGTCCAGTGAACTCTTATGTCAGGTTTAGTGGCCTTGACCTTGTGGAATGAGGTGCTTTTGCCTGGAGTCTTTAATGATGCAGTGTTTGTCTGTGTCTGTGTGTGCACGTGTGTGCGTGTGTGTGTGTGTGTGTGTGTGTGTGTGTGTGTGGCGCCTCCGTCTCCTTCATTATCTCCTCTCCCTGCTCATCTCCCTCTATGGTTCAGAATTGGAAATAATGGTTTTTTCTGGAACCTCCGATTTCTGGGGAGGACAAACGGCTTTGATGCTCTATAAGAAAAGGATCCCAGGAGGGCAATTGGTGAATGATAAACCATGGGGCTGGGCTGGAGGGCATCCATCACTGTTGGTTGGCCTGGCCCCCTGTGATGTAGGCTGTAAAGGATTATGGATTGCAGTGAGAGCAGGCAGGAGGTGGGTACCATTTCTTAACTTGAGAGGCTCTTCCTCTGTTGCAGGCGCGCAGCACAGAAGTGGGGCCTGGCTTCTGTGGGATGCGGGGGCAAGGGCACAACACGTCCTTGGTTCTGGGAAGGATCTGCTTCCAAATGGAAGCTGCCTCCTGTCTCCCCAGCAGCCTCCTTCGGTCCCCATGGGCGGGGGGGGGGCGACTTTTCATTTGGAACAATGCTAATGGAGTCATCCGGGTCAGTGTCTCTGAGATAAAATCTGTCACTCCCTTCTGCAGGCTCATTATTTCTATCTCCAGGCTGCAAGGAGACAGCAGAACACTAGAGGGTAGGGCTGTGTTCTCTCAGGGCTGACTCCCAGCACCCCTGAGCATACACACACACGCATGCCATTGTGATCTTCAAGGTGTGACGAGTTATGGGCAAACCTTTTGCCTTAAACAAAGAGAATGTCAGTGTTTAAATTCCTTGCATAAATGTTATTGCTCTGAAGCTCTGCTCCCCATGATTCTGTGTTGCCCTTTAACAACCACCACCACAAGAATAAGCTGCATATGGGGTTGAACTCAGCCTGGCATTAGAGCCCACACTAATTGTTCAGTGTGGCTCTAATGCCAGGAGTTCTAATTGTTCAGTGATTTAAAGGGAAGAGTGGCGTTGCTTTGACTTGGCGAATTTAAAGTTATGCTAAAGCAGGATTTTGCCAGCTGGATCCTTGACCTCGTTCAGGAACACACTTGGCTGTGTGCAACAGGGCCCACTAATCCAGGAGGTTGGAGAAAAAAGAAATAATAATTTATTTATTTATTTATTTATTTACAAAGGCCTAATTTCCCCAAAGCCTGCACAGTCCCTAATGGAGGTACTCCAACTTCATGTTGAGTACGGATGCTGACATTATTTCAGCAGCAATAGCAGTATTAGCAACTTGTACTTTTGAGAGAAAAGGGAGGATCCCCAGGCTCAGCTGTCATTTGAAGGCGAGAGGCCACCTTCATGGAATAAAAGCAGGGGCATGCATTCTGGAGTTTTCTTCACTATGTGAACACAACGTGGTTCAGTTCTGCACCTTCCTGTCCAATAGCCCAGGGAAATATTGACATTTAACTGCCCTGGCCTGATATCTTTACTGTGTGTGTGTGTGTGTGTGTGTGTGTGTGTGTTGTTTCATTTTGCAACCACTGCATCATCTCAAATACCTACATGGTTTTCTGGATTCAGGCTCAGTAGGGACTGCGGTGAGTTGAAGAATAAGGGTGGTGGTTTATTTTCTACAAGAGGCCTGATGCACAGAATTCGTGCAAGAGTAGTCCTTCTTTCCACTGGCTGTTGGCACTGGCTTCTCTCTGGCACCCTGTACCCAGGCTTCCCTTGCAGCCCCAGCTTTGTCTGGAAGGTCGTCCGGAAGGAGGTCTGGTCTAATTAGCATATTACACTTTTATTATTATAGAGAATAAAAATCCTCTTGACTGATCCTGTGGTTGCTTTAGTGACCACTGTGTCTCCTCATTCCTCCCTTCACAACCAGAGCTGACTTATATTGCGAGGATCTGGACTCTGTGTGGCCACATCTCTACAATTTTTATTCTGAATTAATAATGTATATTTTTTTCAATATTTAAACATAGGCAACTGCCTAACCAACAAGCCAAACCAATACTGGGTAGACCAGAGAAAATGCCTCAATAAGCCAGACAGGGCTAGTGGACACTAGTTTTGATGCCTGGTCTCCAGAGTCTTAGGTCCTCATGATTAGCTGTGTGAGGTTCTCCCATCTGTCTCTCACAGAAAGGATGTGACTTGCCTCCTCTGCGAGGGGGCTGTTGTAGGTGGTGGGAACACTGCAATTGGCACTAGAATTTCTTTAGGCCAGTGCAAGAAGCCACCACTTGCCAATACTGTCACGAGATTGCAACAAGGAACATGGAAGGCCGATGGACCTTGCTGTTAGCAGGGCTGACAATAAGCACCGATCATTTGTGTTGAGATGGTGGTGGCTCAAGGCAATTCCCTAACCTGAGAATCCTTTCTGGCGCCTTTTGCCTGAGTGATCATAGCATGTCCTGTATCCACTCTGCACCTCAGTTGGCTGTCCCATCCCTGGAATGTGAATGAGTAGTGTTGGTCTTGCCCATTTCTTGGTGTGTTTATCAGGATTTAATACAGAGTGGATATGAACATTCAGTACTTCGTGAATGTTGAACGCTAAAGAGGACAGCAACCTTGGGATGGTGGTTTAAGATCGGAGTTGTGTCCTTCTGAATATATAACTCACCAGCTGTGAGATCTGGTCAAATTGTGTGATTTTTCCAGGATTTGGATTTCTCACCTGTAAAGACCAGGTTTTCTTAGGAGGGACAGTAGAGTGAATAAGAGAAGGCAAACCTGAAATCAAGGCGACACTGTTAGTTATGATGTGATCTGGATCAGTCACATGATCCTTGCTCCCCAGTGTGGTCTGGCAGCAGCAGCGTCTCTTGGGTCTTGTTAGAAATGCAGGGTTTCAGGCCCCACCTTGGACCTGCTAAATCAGAATACATCTCCCAGGTGGTCTGCTAGCGTGTTAGAGTTTGAGAAGCTTTGACTTAACCTGGGGTTATGAAAAATGTGGTCCTGGACGAGCAACATCATTATATAGGGATGTGCTAAAATATTGGCTTCTTCCCCCCAAGCCCCCTCGCAACTCCAGACCCAGACCCAGACCCACTGAATAAGCATTCAGGGATTAGGAATCTGTGGGTTAGCCAAGTCCATGATTCAGGTGACTTCCGTGCACCGCTGATTTAACTATTTAAGCTTCAATTACCTCCTGATTTCCCATGTAACTGCAGTAAGTATATCGTTAGCTTTAAGGATTGGAAAACTATGGTGTGGTAAGTACAATTATCGTAGAGTACAATATAGTTGAATGTGATACAGTAGAATCTAATACACTATAATATATTATAATATGTATATATAGAGAGAAAACAGTCACATATAATGAACAAAACTTGATAAATAGTATGCAGTGAAGAGTGAAAAAGGAATTGGAAACAAGGTTATTCATGAGCTTCTGTGTCAGTTATGGTACTTCGGTTTCAAGTCAAAAAAAAAAAAAAAGAACCATAGCTATCTTAAGCAAAATGGACTTTATTATAAGGATATGGGGTAGGTCGTAGAATTAAATTTAAAAGAAAAAAATGAGCCGCCAGAGCTTGGCAAAGGCAATAAGGAGGAGAGCTCCAGGGACCTAGGATGGTTACAGAAACCACTAATGGACGATCTCTCCAGGGCACCTTCCTCAGGATGAAGCAACTCACTTTGACCTTGGGCCACTCCTTTCAAGATCCCAATCCTTGGTAAAGAAACTGCCTGGCAGGCTTGGGTTGCCTGGAGCACAAGATACCTGAACTGCTGCCCAGTGTAGTGGGGGTGGAGGAGTTTCTCAAAGGAATACACTGTTATCAAAATATGTGGGTTCTGGTCCGACTGGTATTGCTCAGTGGTTGAGCCTCAACCCATGAACCAGGAGGTCACTTGTTCTATTCCTAGCCAGGGCACATGCCCGTATTGCGTGCTCCATTCCCAGTGGGGTGGTGGTGGGGAGTACAGGAGGCAGCTGATCAATGATTCTCTCTCATCACTGACGTTTCTAACTCCCTTTCCCTGCCTCTCTCTGAAATCAACGAAAACATATTTTGAAAAATGCAAGCGTGGGGATCGGGCAAGTAAATCCACAGAAGCCCACGACAGATATTTCTAGCTTCAGGATCCTGAGTCTACCATGATGCGTGGACCTTGCACCCCGCACTGTGATAGGAAATCCTGAGCATCACACTGAGAGACGGGCGCTAGCTTTCAGGAAACCTGGTTGCCCCCTTTCACTGTGCGGCCTTAGGACTTTTCTTTGCATGCAGACCTGAGTGCTACTTTTGCCTTGGCGACTAAGAGCTGTGTGTGCCAGGGGAGCCAAGCCTACCTTCATGTAGACACTGCTGCTCAGGTGCCTTTCTGCTCACGCTCATGCTGGAAGTTCCCCTGGCTCCTGCCCTCTCGGTAACGAAGCCAGGGAGTATATACAGAATGGGAGAATAAATCTCGGACCTCCCCCTCCCCCCACCCCCGTCCCGCCCTGCCCTCCACCATTTTATCAGTGATTATGGAACCATGCTCTTGTCTAAAATTCGCCATGTTGGCTCCATGCACTGTTTGTTTTTATGAATATTTTGTTCCTGTGGGACAACTAGCCATGCATGGCTTGAGCTCCAGCTCTATCTTTTTTTTTCTTTTCATCTTTTGATTCTACCAGTTAATCACAAAAACGACCCTTCTGTGTGTGGGAGTTTTCCCCGGTGTGTGTCTGTTCCATGGTAACAGTAGCTGGTAATGGTTTGTCTGTGTGGGGAAATTGGCATGAAGGGCTGGCTTATTTAATGTGCATGGCAGGGAAGAAGGGATTTTTCAGAACCTTTAAAAATGATCGTGCTGATATCTTGAGCATAATAATGGTGCTTTGGAACATTTGCTAATCAAAGCACAGAGACCTGGGGAGGCTGGGAGGTCCAGTGGTTACAGGACCTGTCCATGGAGCAGGCTTGTCCCAACATTACCCAGGAACCCACTTTTTCACATGACCTGGGTATCTTGGGGTTTCTTGTACTGCTCTTTATAGTGGACACATCAGTGATTCCACTTCAAAGTTGTATTTAAAATAGTTAGTAGACCAAGGCCAAGATAGGCAATACCAATTCAAAACTTATTTTTATTTTAGATTTGAAATTGTATGGCATTCCTGCACTCACTGTTAAAGATGCATTTACTTCTGAAGGAGGAGGAAGACTCTGTTGAGTGCTCTATTGAGAATAAATATAGTGGTGTCTCCTCTGATGAAAGGGTTTTCATTTTAAAGTCCTTGTGGGTGTTTAGAAACTACCTGCAATTAAGATTACCCTTGAAAATGTTACATTCCCAATTAAATTCAGTATCTATGGTTTTGTTTATATACTTTTGCAGTAAAATAACATAATGAATATATAATATAATTTTATAGCACATTATATAAGCTATACTAATAAAAATGTAATATGCTAATTAGACCAAACATCCTTTTGGATGTCCTTCCAGACGACCTTCTGGACAAAGCTGGAGCTGTGAGGGAAGCCCAGGTCTCGGTTGCCTGCCAGCAGCCAGAGGGAAGTGGTGCTGGCAGCCGAGGGAAGGAAGGCCTACTCTTGCATGAATTTTGTGCACTGAGCCTCTAGCATGTAGTATATTTATATATGTGCATATTTATATTTAATACATAATATATTATATATAGTTTATATGTAATATAGGAAATACATAATAGATATATAATATAGTATGTAATATGTAATCCTATATAATAAAAGGGTAATATGCAAATAGACCAAACGGCAGAACAACCGAACAACCAATCAAAGTGTAATATGCTAATGATATGCTAAGGCAGCTCAACCACTTGCTATGATGTGCACTGACCACCAGGGGGCAGACAGTCAACTGGTCAACCAGTTACCATGATGTGCACTGTCCGCCAGGAGGCAGATGCTCCAACCAGTAGGTTAGCTTGCTGCTGGGATCTGGCCAATCCGGACTGAGCAAGATGGGCTGGACATGCTCTGGAGCCCTCCTGTGGTCCTTCCCTGGCCTGATTGTGCATCGGTGGGGTCCCTCAGCCTGGCCTGCACCCTCTTTCAATCTGAGACTCTTGGGAGAGTGCTGGATGCTGGGCTCTCGGCTGGCAAGTGCGGTTGTGACACCGTAAGACTCTCCCGATTGGGATTGATTGGGTGTGAGCCCACGACAGGCACAGAAGGACTGGAATGAGTGGGAGCAGCAGGTAGGAGCTGCAGGCAGCTTTAAACTTCCGGTTTCAGCCCGATCCCTGCAGGCCACCCAGAGGGACCCCACAGTACAAATATTTACAACATATAAATAAAATACATTTAAATAATGCATAAGAATATTTATATTTATAATATATACTATGTTTATAATTCATAATTTTTATATTGTGTATGTGTACAAACTACACAAGTCTATAACTTTATATGCATGTGTATGCAGCATCTATAGCTGGATTCATGTTCACAATGTTTTACAGGGTTTTAATTACAGAAGCAAATATGCTTGTATTTGAAATCCCAGAAGCCATGGCACCTGTGATCAGCTTCGCTCCACCTCGAGGCCTTGCACTAGGGCACAAAGTGCCTTCTGTTAGCTTCCTTTGGAATTTTCTCCTTTTATTCCTGCATATGGGCATATCACCTGCACTCAGCATTTGGTATCACTCTGGCTTTTCTGCCCAGTGCAATGAACTGAAGCTCTGCATAGGCATAAAGCGTGGGTCATTTTCAAAGTCTGGTTACCTACCAATCAGTTTTGGGCGTTAGTATTTGAGAGCACAGGAAGCTCCCATATTTCTAGTCTGCTAGGATTGCCTTCAGAATGGCAATTGTTTAGCATCCATTTGAAGAAAACCAGTATTCCTGGCAAATGGATGATAATTTAAATCCTGACAATTTATTCTTATTTTAACCATCACAAAAATGCTGCTCTATTATACATGAAAGGGAATATTAGAAGCCAGAGGAGAAACCTGCTGGTGTGCATTGCCTTTCAGCCCCGTCACCTCAACTTATAAACAAGTCGGTTCTATAGTTATGTCCCTCTGCAAACCGCACATGCATATTACATATGTCAAGTATAATGTAAATTAGCAGTTATCATTGTCCCCACACCATTTTCCCACAGACGGCAGTTCAATTTTCATAAACAACTGTTTTTCAAAAATGATGTTTAGAATTTCCCTCTCCAATGAACTCTGAGTATATTATATGCCACCTCTTGTCATTGTTGTGATAAAGCAAAAGAGGCTACCCTGCTAACTAAATTCCGTCCTGTCCTTCTAGCAGAAGATGATAGAATGGGGGTATTTGCTGATTCACTGGTAATTTATTGTTTGCCTCTAATTTGTTCCGGATTGACTAAAGAATTGGAATTGGTTTATGAATGAGGTTCTTGGAATCCATCTTATTATATTAGACTCATCCCTTGCATTTGGTCATTTGCAAAGGAAGCATTAGGGGGAGAAAAACCCAGGTCAGAAAATGTAGAAAAGCAAGTCGTGTTTGGATGGAAATTTCCACTTGGTTCTCCTTACGACCTGTCTAGAATATTGTAAGGAAAACTTTGCCGATAGCAGAATTAGTGCCTCCCCAAGGTCCGGGATATGCACGGTAGCTCTCCTTATGACAGGCCTCCCTTAATTGTCATTTCAGGTTGTCCAGAATGACAGGAGTAAAACAGAAAACAAGAGGTTTGTGTAGAATAAGAGCCGAGTTCATCAGGGCTATTAAAAATTCTAATGACACGAAAGCCAATTATTGTGACTTCAGGTGGTTATTCTGAGTGCACTTAGGTACGTGACAGCCGCGGTAAACATTTCAGCCCAGACAGCTCCATTAATTAACTACCTCTCAGGATTCTAAAGTGTTCGGGTGGTACATGCTTCAAGAGCCCCGTGGAATACTCATAAGATACATATTCCAGGCAATTCCAGACAGGCACACCAGGCACATTTCCCCAATGTACTTGTGTGACATTTATTTATGAGAGTGAAGCTCAGATTTAAAAATTCCTTACCCCACGCTCCATTTTCCCCCTATAGAGAAATGTATACAGAAAATTCTATAGCAACTCAAAAATGAAAATAAATGTGTCTGAAGAGGGCAGCCTTTCCACAATTTCTTGAAATTTATTCCACTTAAATACACATTGCATTGGGTGGTGAATTTTTTTCCCCTGATTTAATACTTGTGAATGCTTTGTACACATGCTGGCCTTAAATCCCATTCTCTTAAAAGTGGGCTCAATTCACCACCTCTCCGTCCTCCTCTCATTTAAAAAAAAGTTTTAAATAATGCAAGTGGCAACAAAATTCTTCGAAATAGATGGCAGTGGGTGAAAGAAGGTGAAGGAATTAGCCAATGAACATATGGGCATCAGCTCTCCCACATTGTAACCACATTGGATTCCTCTGTTTGGCCAGTAATCATCAATAATCAATAGGACACTAATAAGCAACTTTTAGTTTCTTCTGCTTAAAAGAGAACTCTGACAACACCTGACACCATCATATATGCTTTACAAGATCCCAATACATTTTGCCAGAAAACCTTCAATTTGCTCATTTGGCCAATGAAACCAACTTTGAGTTTTAAGTGTGAAATGTGTTAGTCCCTGGAATTTTCTGGAGGTTATGTAACCTAACCCATAACTTCCTAAATGATGGTTTTTCTTACTGTAAGTTCCAAAAGTAATAATCACATATGGGGGAGGTGGAGGACATAGAAAAATGTGGCAAGGAATCAATCGATTTCCCACAAAACAGATAACACACACACACACACACACACACACACACACGCCAACACTTTGTGTTTTATCTTGGGGCTATCCTATGTAAGGAAAGTCAAGGTATTGCTTGAAGTGTTTGCAAACACTTCAAGTTCAAAGGCAGTGCCTTGAGGAGTTAGGATCAAATTTTTCACTTAGGCTGATATACACTACAAATTAGCCCACTCATTAGGTAATTCATTATTTCCTCAGGTCACTCATTTTTTCCAGGAATGTTGTATGGAAGCTCCAATCCCTGAGATGTTAATTGATGTTCAGTAAGAAAACAAATTGAGAGAATGAAAGGAGGAGGAGAAATGTGGGGGAGCAAGTAAATTCTTTCAGTTATTCTGGGAAATTGACCCAAGGAAGGGTCTTTGGAGCTGAAATTCTCAATACCTTTACACGCCAAAATGTCCAGCAGTTAGAGAGGGGTTAGAACACTGACCTATGTGTTTCGATTCCTGCTTTACTGGTACTTACACATCCCAGTGAGAGATGAGAACATTGTACAAACTCCAGCCTGTCGATCCACTCTGGCCCAAGCCTGTCTTTGCAAATAAAGTTTTGTTTTGTTTTGTTTGTTTGTTTTTTATTGGAACACAGCCACAGCCAATTCTTTACATATTGTCTCTGGCTGCTTTCACACTACTGGGGCAGATTTGAATAGCAGTGAAAGAGACCATATAGCCACAGAGTCTAAGATGTTTTCTGAAAGGTCCATGTAGAAAAATTTTGCTGACTTCTGGGTTGGGTTGGATCACTTGGGAAATGAGCATTTCCCCAAATGAACAAAAGACCACTTTTTCGGAGGTAGTTCCTTCTGTGGGCCCAGTTTCTGTACAGTGCAGGTTGGGGAACACTGAGTCCACTCAGGCCTTCCGTATGAGTGTGTGTTCCCCTTCCCTTAAGACCTTGAAAGCCTGACTCCCTCACCTTGCCCTGTCAGGCAGCTGCTAGTGGAGGATTTCTGTTTCCATCAGACACAGAGTGGCAGATCTAGCCCAATAGCTAAAGTGAATCAGTTTGTTTTTTAGACGATAGAGCAAGATCAAGTTGAGTTTCAGAGAGAGAAAGCCGCATGATAACAGGAAGCTTATCATTTATTTACAGAGCATCCTGTTCGTTGTTTTTAGTCTTTTGCAGGAAGGGAACTGGAGGTTATCTTGTGCTCATGTCTTCAGGGACTTAGGAGTTCTCTGTCTCCTTGAAGAAAGTGACTGTGACACCTGTTAAATAACAATGTGAAAATTCATGGACTGATTAAAAAAAAAAAAAAGACTTAAAGGAGGAAAAATCCTGAAACTTTTTGTCACTACAATTCAGGAGGTTAATGTATTCCTATGCCTGAGGTATGACTCACAGATACTATATGCTTTCTACAGACTTTTATTGATATTACTGAGGCCCAGTGCACAAAAATTTGTGTATTTGGGGGGCGGGGGGAGGGTTTCTCAGCCCAGCCTGTGCCCTCTTGAAGTCTGGGACCCCTCGGGGGATGTCCACCTGCTGGTGTGCCTGGCCAGCCTGGGTGAGGGGCTGATGACTGTTTGCAGGCTTGCCAAGCCCCCCAGTGGGGACCCTCACCCCATGGTGGTGTGGCCAGCCTGGGTGAGGGGGTGAGGGCTGTTTTCAGGCTGCCACAACTCCTTCAGGGTTTGGGTCCCTACTGGGGTGCCTGGCTGGAAGCAGGTATCTGGGATTTATTTAACTTCTATAATTGAAAGTTTGTTCCCTTGGTCCCCCCCTCTTGAAGCCTGGGTTGCCCCTCGCAACCCAAGGTCCAGCCTGGCAGGTATCTGGGGTTTGTTTATCTTCTATAATTGAAACTTTGTAGCCTTGAGTAGAGCTCAGGGTCCACAGGGCCCTGGCTTCCTTCATTACTCAGGGCAACTCCAGCTCCGTGGGTGCCGCCATCTTAGTTGAGTTAATTTGCATATCTGCTCCTGATTGGTTGGTGAGTGTGGCTTGTGGGCATGGCTTATGGGTGTAATGGAGTGAGGGTTAATTTGCATATTACTCTTTTATTAGATTAGATAGTAAGAGGTGAATAGTTTTCCTGCCAATAATGTGAATTAGTTATTTATTGCTGTGTAACAAATGATCCCCAAATTTAGCTGTCAAAAAAAAACCCGACACTGGTTATCTTGTACAATCAGTTGCTGAGGGTAGGAACTTTGTGATCAGACTGGCTAGGTGGTTCTGGGTCAGAGTTTCTCTTAAAGTTTCTTTTTTTTTTTTATGGGGTTATTTTTTTTTTAATTTATCTTTATTGTTCAGATTATTACAGTTGTTCCTCTTTTTCCCCCCATAGCTTCCCTCCTCCCAATTCCCACCCCAACCTCTGACCTTGCCCCCCCATTGTCCTCACCCATAGGTGTACAATTATTGTCCAGTCTCTTCACGCATCCCCAACACCCTTAACCCCCGAAAATTGTCAGTCCACTCCCTTTCTATGCCTCTGATTCTATTCTATTCACCAGTTTATTCTGTTCATCAGATTTTTTATTCACTTGATTCTTAGATTCACTCGTTGATATATATTTGTTGTTCATAATTTTTACTTTCCT